>VWPU01003974.1:0-34204 GCA_013398955.1 Callaeas wilsoni | reverse complement strand
GAGGGAATGGGGCTGAGGGAGTGCAGCTTTCACACCTTGGTTTTACGGTCAGCCCCAAATGGCAACTCTCTGCCAGCAGACTGGCCCAGACAATTAGTTAATTAGTTTTCCATGTTGTAAAGTGGCCCCTTGAAGTCAAAATCCCCATCCAGGGAGGGTTTCCTCCATTTTCCCTCCCTCCTGTTGGGATCCAGGGAATTAAGCTCAGGGTTTGGGTGCGATCAATCCTTCCCTCTGCTTTGCAGAGTGGCACAGGTGCGTGAGAGGGCTGTTCCTCTTGGTTTAGCAGAAAAGTGGCATTGAATAAAAAGCAATGAAAATAAGCCTTATTTCTTATTTTTTTGATGTCTCTATATCCAGAGCTGATAAATATTCACATTTCCCTTGGTAAAAAGGAAAGAACTGTAACGGGAAGTGGATCTGCTTTGAGGTGGAGTACTGATCTCAATAAATCCTAATCAGCTGCTCAGGAATGGGCACAGGGGAGTGGGGAATTGGTAGGTAAAGCCTCAGCTGTTAAAAGAAACACCGAGCAGCTCCTCCTGGCTGGAGCCTTCCATATTCACGTGTAACCAGGGAAGGTGAATTCATGAGGACTGGAGTTGTACTCTCATGTCGGATTAAATTTGGATTTATGGCCTGGAAGATTACATTGATATGTACCTGTGGTAGAAGAGTCTTGGTTTCATTTTGAGCCCTGCTTCTTCCCTGCCAGCGAGGCACTTAGTCAAGAAAATAAAAAAGAAAAGAGGCTGCGGGGACAGAAATTCTCATTTTCCTTCAGGCCAGCCCAAATAATAAATCTGCAACCAATTAAACCTCCCACTCATCCCTGCTCCACAAACCACAGCCTCCTGGAAAGCTCATGGCCCCAGCTGAGATGAAGCTCCTCCATTCCTTTCACTGCACAGGTGAAGCTGTTGCTCCTAAGGGAGACATTTCCCTGGGTTTTGGTGATTTTATTCCGGGCATTTACCTGCTCCAGTTGTACCACCTCTTGTTTCTAGCCCGTGTCGGCTCTGCCTTTACAAGGCTGCCAGCAAGCACTCGGGATTATTCACACATATTTGCTTGCAAGCATCGATTAGTTTGATCACCCTTGCAATCATTATTCTTGCAGAGACCAGGAGCTTTTAGCCTGGTTTGTTTAGTTTTTAAATGTCAGAAGCGGTGGAGTTTGCAAACAGAGAGGGAAAGGGTGATAGAAATGACCCATTCTGATGCTAAAGCAGGAACTAGAAGTAAATTTAGAGACTTGCAGGTTCAGAGAAAGGGTTGTGGGTGAGAAAAGGACAAGAAAGAGGAGGAATGGGGGTAATATCTCACAGAGACATGGAGAAACTTTCCTGCAATACAGAGCTGTGTCTTCGAGTAAATCCCCTGGCACTTCAAGAAGGATCTTTGTGTTCCTTGCACTTAATGAGGGATTTTCCTGTTAACAAGCCCTCAACAAGTTTGCACCCAGGGGACAGCAGTGGTCTGTCCCTGGGCAATGGCAAGGTGCCAAAAAGTGTCAGAAGGGCTCCAAAAGCATCGAGGGACTGAGCTGGAACCTCGGTGCCAGATGGGACTGTGGCTCCAAGGTCAAGGCTGAGGAATTCACTGCACCCCAAAAGTCACCAGTCCTGGGCTTGTTTCCACAGGCAGGACCCAAAGGAATGGATCTGGCCCTCAGAAAATTGAAATTATGCTTATAGACTGTTCCTTGCTCATTTTTTTGAAAGCTTTTCTCTCCCAATCTTTAATCAAATGTTTCTTCAGCTTTTTATATAGTTCCTATCAAAAAGCCCATCTGTGAACAAAATTTCCCTCATTTCCAGCTTAATATTTTTTTCTGTGAGTGGCAAAATGTTCTTGTCTGAAAAATGTTTAATAAATTTCCCTCTGTCTCTTGCTTTTATTAGCTGTGCTTTCCTATTCCTGACGATGCTCTCTGCCATTCCCATGTTCCAGAGCCCACTGAATTATTCAGCCCATTTATTTCTGACTTGGGGTATTGTTCTGATCTGCCAGCGTGTGCCAGTCAGATGGGAATGGGGGAAGTTTTCTTCCTCCAGGGGAGAATCGAAACCCTACAGTCAGAGAAATCTTATCCTGCATTTGGGGACTTGCCTGGCATGGGTTACTTGTGGGAACAGGTGGCTTTTAATGGTCTTTTGTATGGGAAAACTCCTCCAGGACATCTTTCCCAGCCCCGGGGCCAACAGCAGAAGGAGGTGGAGCTGCTGGAGCAACCTGGGATAGTGGAAGGTGTCCCTGCCCATGGCAGGGGGTGGGAATGAAATGAGCTTTAAGGTCTTTTTCAATCAAAACCCTTCTGATTCCACGAACTCTGCCTTGAGCTATGGAGAAATCCATCCTGGCCCGGTTCTGCATAAATACGACGTTGTACCTGCTTCAAAAGTGCCCCAGACTGTCGTCCAAGGACTGGCTTGGGAAGTGTGGGGGTGTTGCCTGGGAAGGGAGAGCTGCCCACATGCAGGAAAATTGTATTTTCACACACTGCCTTTCTGACATTCATTTGCCAGAAAAGAAATATTCCTCCAGGCATGAAACAAATTGGTCCTGTTTCCGTCCCCACCACCCTTAAAGCTGCCTAAAGGCTATGCTTTATTGGAGAAAAGGGCTTTATTATTTTGGAAAGCAGGGCTGTGGGGAGCAGATAATTATCAGAATTTAAGAGCTGGATAGAGACTTAGCCATTGCTAAAAGTCTGGTGTTAAATGGGCTCCTGTTTACTGATATTTGTACTTTGTACTTGCTGAAAAAGAAAAACAAAAAGACCTTGATTTCACAAAGGATATTAGGACAAAATAGAAAGTCATCAACAGGATTTTTAGCTGGGTGTTCCTTTTGATTACCCAGCCTTTCCCTGAGCAGGCATTGCTGCCAAAGCACCATGAGCTGTTCCTCCTTGGTTTAAGCCCCTTTATTATCTATCCCTGCTCTCCATTCCATTGCTTCGGCAGCATGGGAAGCCGAGCTCAGCTTGGCCTGGAAGGTGGCGAGCATGGATGAATTTCTGGGGAACATCCTTGGAGTTTTCTCCCAGTTTTTTCCCCACTTTTCTGCATGAACCTCAGTGCAGCCACATCCTCGTTCTGGCCTCGCTCCTGTCTTGGGTGAGTCCGGAGCTGTGATGCATCCTGAAGTCCTAAGAGCAGCTGGATTCCCAGGGATCTGTGACCGACCACCGGTGACCAAAACTGCCTCCTTGTAGCTCCACCTGGCTGAAGATGCTTCTCCATGCACCTGGGACCTCCCTGTCCATTGAAACAGCCCTGACTGTGCTTCCAGCGTTTGCACGGGATGGGGTCGGGTCCCCTGGGCTGCTCCTCAGCACTGCAACAGCAGAAATAACCAGAGACCAACTGGAGACCCGTGCACCAGCTCCTGCCGGGGCTACACAACTCCGTGCACTCATTGTGGATTCAGATAGGTGATTTCTGAACTTGAGCAGCTTCTTGTGTTTGTGTGATGCAGCATTTGAGATAATAAATCCTCCGGGAATAGGGTTGTGCTGCAGAATGCACCAGTGAGTGCCCAGGCTGGGGCTGGAACAGCAGAGCTTGAATTATCTGGGTTTTTCCTGTTATTTGCAGAATTCATCCTCATGTTACCCTGGATGAGAGAGAAGCTCTTGCAGTCATAATTAAATGTCACATACATTTAACAGAGTGTAAGTCTCTATTCCAAACTCCCTCTTCCATCTGGCTCCAGCACAGCTGAGATCAGGCTCTTCACAGCCTGGGAAATGATATTAGGGCAGTTTGTGTTTATCACAGCCATGACTGATGCCTGCAGTCGGCTCGTGATATAATGAAGGGAGTTCAGGCAGCACAATGGGGATGTATATTTAGAAGATGAAATAGGGCCTTGTGAGCCATTAAGTGCCATAACATTACCACTGGGGAGCGTAAATAAGAAGTGGAACATAAGGGTGGCTGAGTCACCGTGGCGGGGAGCTGCTCTCCACCCAAAAGAGCACCTGTCCTCTCCTGAGAGAGGAGAGCTGGGGTTGGATGACACTGAACTGTGACCCTTCTCTGACCAGTGCCTCCCATCCTGCAAGCTCCCAGACAGCTGGAATGAGGGGCTCTTTCATTTCACAGGATCAAAGAATCACAGAATTACAGAATTCCAGGGTGGGTCAGGCTGGAAGGGACTACTGTGGATCACCTGGTGCCACCTCCCTGCTCCAGCAGGGCCATCCCAGAGCACAGGGCACAGGATTGTGTCCAGAGGGTTCTGGAATGTCTCCAGTGAGGGAGACTCCACACCCTCTCCGCACAGCCTGTTCAGCGCTTGGTCACTGCCCAGGAAAGAAGTTCTTCCTCATGGTCAGCTGGAACTTCCTGGGCTCAGCCCTGCCCGNGGGCCCCGGAGAAGAGCTGGCCCTGCTCTGCCCCTCCCTGCACACAGGGACACTCAGGGACACCCAGGGACACACTGGGACACCCGGGGACACCCAGGGACACCCAGGGACACCCAGGGACACTCAGGGACACCCAGGGGACACCCAGGGACACACTGGGACACCCAGGGACACCCAGGGGACACCCAGGGGACACCCAGGGCTGAGGGCCCCTCTCGCTGGGGCTCCTCTCGAGGCTGAGCAGCCCCAGCTCCCTCAGCCTTTCCTGGGCACGGAGATGCTCCAGGCCCTTCCTCAGCTCCACAGCCTCTGCTGGCCCTGCTCCAGGAGCTCCCTGTCCCTGCTGTACTCAGAGCCCAGAACTGAACACAACATCCTTGTTCAAAACGTGCGAGATCAGGTTTGCAATTCAGTTCAGCAGGGGCTGGTTTCTGACAGAAAATCACTGGGCTGTTGCTCACGGGGAGTGACAGAGCTCAGCCATCACAAAGATTTCCGCTGTCTACCTTCCCACATGCCAGTTTGTGTCTTCATTTCAGCTGCGATTCCCCTCTCTGAGCTGACAGCAGCTCTCACCATCTGGAGAGAGGTGTGCTTCTCCTCGGCTGAGCCTTCCAGTGTGGAGCTGCCTGAGGAGCACGAGGAAACATCACAAACTGGGAGGCGTCAGGTGTTTATTTCTCCACAGGCTGTTCTGGGATGCCTATAAATAAAGAGTGTGCTCCAAAGTGACCTGAGAGCAAGGGATGCTAATTATTGGGATCAATCCAGGCTGGGGGATGAGCAGATTGAGAGCAGCCCTGCCAGGAAGGGTTTGGGGGTGTTGGTGGGTGAGAGGCTGGACATGCCCCGTGCCCTGGGCTGATCCCACAGCCTGGGCAGCAGGAAAGGGGGAATTCTGCCCCTGTGCTCAGGTGAGACCCCACCTGCAGAGCTGCCCCAGCCCTGGGGCCAACAGCAGGAGGACCTGGAGCTGCCGGAGAGAGTCCAGCGGGACACGGAGCTGCTCCAGGGCTGGAGCCCCTCTGCTCTGGAGCCCGGCTGGGAGAGCTGGGGGTGTTCACCTGGAGAGGAGAAGGCCCCAGGGAGAGCTCAGAGCCCCTTCCAGGGCCTAAAAGGGCTCCGGGAGAGCTGGAGAGGGGCTGGGGACAAGGGATGGAGGGACAGGACACAGGGAATGACTTGGACATCAGAGCTCGTTCAACATGTGATGTTGACGTGGAGTGGGCCATGGGCTCACTCAACAAGCGACATTTCACAGATATGTTTAATTTTGAAAATTCGTTGAAAAACCCCCAGAGCAAAGTGTTCTCGTAAAGTTGGAATGGAGCAGGCTCGTTTTCCCTTTTGGGACTTCTGCTGGGAGTTTTAATTTAAGCATGTAATAATAGCTTAAAAAGTCCCAAACCGGACCAGTCCTCTTTAAATCACAACCAGAACAAGATAATTTGACTTCTGGACAGATTTTTGGAGATTATTTTGAACAGGAAAAAACACAGATATATAGGAATTCAGAGAAGTTTTTGTCCTCATGTGGGGTTGGGTATAACCCACGGGCTAGAGAGAACGGAGTGATTTTCCAGCATCAGCCATGATTCCCATGGTGTGGATTGCTGTTTGATTCTCTGCAGATGAGTGAATTATCAGCGAAATATCTGTGTCCTTCTGCCTTTATTAAAGGCATCAAACAAGCAACCAGCATCGCCAAACTACTTTGTCAGGGAAAAGAAAACCTCCCAGGGCAGGAATATTGACAGAGTTTGTAAACTCTGTCCTGACCTTTCTTCTTCACATAAACTTGGGGGCTGAGTCAGGACAATAAATCTGCTGCATCTCATTCAGGAAGGGAAATGATTACTCATCTCTCCATGATGAAAGGGACTTTATCCTGAAGCCTGGCTTGTTGGTGATTTGCAGACCTTCCATGGAATGGGAAGGGATTTATGCAGCAATAACGTGGCCGTGCATGGGGATGCCGCTGTGGGGCACTTCCATGTCTTCGGAAAGGCATCCAGATGTTTCTGCGTTATTGCTGGCCATGGAGGGGAGAAAAAGAAGCAGGAAAAAAGATCTTGGCTAAGATCTAGAAATCACTGATGGGCTATGGGTGAAGCATGGAAGGTGAAGAGCAAGGAAAAGAGGGATTTTGCATCAATCCAGAATAAGCAAACACAAGAGCAGACAAAGGGAAGAGAAGCAGGATCTCCATGGAGATTACCAGTGCAGGTTAATTGAATAAAATATCTTTGCACTCTTCGCAAAATTTCCTCCCAGGAGCTTTGGAAGCAGCAGAACATGGAAGATGTGCTCCCTCAGCGTGGCAGAGCTGGGGTTGGACATGAGGGCTCTTCCAAGGAGCTCTTCCCAGGCCTTCCTGGAGAAGGGAGGCAGAAGTGGGGTTAATTTTCTCCTTGACAGCAAGAACCAAGAGCTTATTTATGATGGACAGCAGCTTAGTGGAGCCATGTTTGAACAGCCCTATAAAGAGCAGAAGTGGTTTGAAAGCCCTGAATGAAAGCCAGTCAGGTTTTTATATTTTTTTTAAAGCCTCATCAGGCTCTAAGTGGAGTTTGGCTTTGGTGCATGGCAGATGGCTCAGGAGATGTTTCTCTGCTCTATACATAGTAATTTTTGACCTAAATCTACTTTTGCCTCTTCTACAGAAAGCACACGTATTTTTGCTGGTGTGTGAGATTTCCAGAGCAATTCCAGGATAGGTTTTCCGGGAAAGGAGCGGGGAAAGCCCACTGCCATCCCCTGGTAGGACAATGACCCATCCCAGAGACCATGCCAGGTTCTCTGCAGTCACTAGAACCAGCAGCTCTCCCCTCTTGAGGACACCAGTGCAGCTGGGCCAAATTCATTGCACCGCTGGAACCTCTTTCTGCACCACTCCGAAGTTTTGGGAGCCATTCCTCGGGTGCAGCTCAAGGCCGTGGGAACAACGTGGGCTTGGAGTGTGACTCAAGAAACAGAATCATGGAATGGTTTGGGGTAGAAGGGACCTCAAAGCCCAGCCAGTGCCACCCCTGCAATGGGCAGGGACACCTTCCACTATCACAGGCTGTTTCAAGGCCTGTCCAGCGTGGCCTGGAACAATTCCTGAAGTGAGGCTGCTTTGTCCCTGCGTGTCACGATGTTGGTGATGGGTGTGTCACGATGGGACAGTGCGTCTACTCTGGCCACAGAGGGGCTCGGAACAGCACCTGACAAAATGTCTGCTGAAAACCAAAATGTGTAAGAAGAGGGTGACTTCAGTGCAGCTGTATCTGAGATGAGCCGATCCAGGATCTCAGCAGGACCTCGAAGCCTGTTAAAATATAATGCTGCTGGCCTGCCAGCACTGCCCTGGCACCTCCAGCACTTTTTCCCAGAGCTGGTTGCTCATCCACAGCGCCAGGAGGAGCCTTAGAGGTGGGACAGGCTCAGAGGCACAGATGCTGTAGGGTTTATTAGAGCCACCCATCCCCAAACCCAGAGCGGGGGGTGCTGCAGGGTCACCTGCGATGCTCCTGGCAGGAGCTGAGGAGCACTGGCCCAGCCTCGCCCTGCTTTGCAGCCAGCAGCTCCTTGCTGTCCCTCCGCAGGGTTTCATCCCCCTGCTTTTCCCGGGGCTTAGAGAAGGAAGAGGAACTGGAGCCATCAGGGATGCTCTAACACAGGAATCCTTTCAATGTGCTAATGCGGCTGCATTAGCGCTAATGGGCACCGCCACCAGCAGGCTCTCGGGAGGAGGGAGGCTGCCGAGCGTTGAATTCCGCTAATGCTTCCTTAATCCAACCAGTCTTTAAAAGAGTAATGAAAAGAGCTCCTGTTTACAAATAACCAGGGCAGAGCAGGGGATTGTAGCCATCTCTGGGCTTTCTTGCTTTTTACCCAGGGAGAGAACAGCTCCGGGCTGTGGGCTCTGCCTTGCATCCTGTTACCAAATCCCACCCTCGGAACCAGGAATCACAAGTGTGTCCTGTTAAATAACCAGGTTGCCTAGGCTTGGTCTGATGTACTGAAACAACATTTGCAAAGTGCAAATCCCGCTGTCAGTTACGTAACTGAATTATCCTTCCATATGCCAGACAGCAATTCTACAGTTAATTGATTTTAATCTAATCATTTGTAGCCAGTCACCAGTTTTAATCAACCCTGCCCACCCCCAGCCCATCGTTTTGCATGAGCCATCTTTCCAGCAATTACTGGTTTTAATTACATGAAAGTCTGGTTATGTTTCATTAATTCTTGTCACATTACCACGGCCCTCCATTTCCACATCCAGCGTCCAGCCACCTCGGCATCATGATCCATTACAGTGGACAAACAGGAGCGTCCTCGCTCCAGCTTCATTAGATTTGGAATGCTAATCAGCAAGATTCAGAGGAGGCAAAACACGGGTACTCACCCCTTTTCCTCTCCCTGCTCTGCTCTCCACAGCCACAGCAAAGCCACAGCCTGGCTCCGGCACCGGGCACCTGCTTCTGGCCTGGGGGCATCTGAACCAGGGCAGAGCCCCAGATATCAAAAAATGTTTCATTTTTCCTTGAGGAAAATACTTGGAACCTTCCAGGGGAGGAGGAAAATCCCTCACTACTCCAGTTCCAAGACTTATCACCAACATGGAATGCATCTTGGGAGTGGAAAAGGGAAAGGCACAAATCCTCGAGGTTGCTGGGGTGCAAATACAGCGAGAGTCCCTGTGCAACGGGGTGGATGCTCTCCCCAGGTGGAGGGTGATGGAGAGCAGGGCCAGGGCAAGGAGGAGGTGGAGGAAGGGTGGGAACTGACCTCCAGCAGCGTTTGGGAAGGCAAATGGCTTGTCATGCTCCTGGCAGCACCTGCAAGAGCCTGGATTTGGCACAAGGCTGGAGAAGTGACAGTAACTGGGATCAGTGGGACGTACCTGGCTAACACTCAGGATGTGATCCGTGCCAGGGCAAGACGCAGGAGGGATGAAATTCCCCCCATTCAGTCCACTTTGGCTGGCTCTGGAGGCTCAGAAATGGTGGCCCAACATGGGGGCCTTCCAACCTGAATCATTCCATGATTCTGTGATGATTCCATGGCCCAAGCTGAGTGGGCAGGGTGTCCTCATCCTTAGGAAAAGATTGGTTTGGCAGGAAAACTGCAAGCGGAGCTGGATTTTTGAGCAAGTGTGAAGTTCAGAGGCTCACGGATATTTAGAGCTGTTTCTGGAGTGGAGATTGCTCCAACCTGAGCCCACAGCCAGGTCCCAGCTTTGAAAGACCTCAGTACCACTGGATTACTGAAACAGGATTCCTTCAGAAGCAGGCACTGGATCCCGGCTGCGCGAGCAGCCGGGGCTGTGCAGGAAGCTCCTGCCTCTCCTTCCCCTCCACATAGCTCCGTATTCCCTCTGGGATTTCCAGCAGGGACACAACCTCACTGGGCAATGGTGTGGTGCAGGTAGATCCCCAGGGGTCAGAGCTGTCCCTGCTCCCGTGGGGGATCCCCTTCCTGCCCCCATCACTGCCCCCAGGAGTCAGTGGTGCTGAGATGGAGAACGGGGATCTTCCCGGCACCTGGGCTTCAGGGATGAGCCAAGGAGGATTTTGCCTCTGGAAACGCTCTACCTACAGGCTGACCATTTGTCTGGGTGGGTCACCCCAGCCATGGGGTCTGGCTTGTTCCCACCTAAACAAATACCTAATAAGAATGAAGGATGACTTCATATCTAGTAGGAAAGAACAGGAAGCCCTGCTATTCACACCCAAAAGCGAGTATTTCCTTTTCCTAGAGTGTCTTTGTAGGAATCCACTTGCTGCAGCCTGCCTGGAGCTGGTGCAGGGGAAAGGAGATGCCAGGGACTCTCACGGGGTTGTCCCTGCATCCTTCCTGCCATCCTTCTGCTGCTGCTGGGGGCATGTGGGCCTGGAAGTGCCCTGGGCATGGGGCCGGAGGGTTTCTGTCCTGTCCTGTGTCTTGCAGGACACACCCTCGACCCATGGAGGGGCAGAAACCCCCCCACATCCGAAAGAGGCCAGAAAAGGGAGCCAATCACTCCAAATGAGATGTCACACATGAATAATGGATGACCAGTGGAATGGGCTAACGAGGCTTTTATGGACAACTAATAAAGCAAACAGGAAAAGTCTCGTTCTGTCTGAGGTGACGCTGCCGCCAGCGTGAGCGAGTAATCTTGGCTCTGGGGACCACTTTGTGTTTAATCCTTCCTTTCCCCACTCAGGCCAGTTTTATACAGATATGAATTATTGAATCCAGCCAAATTTTCCCTGCACTCCAGCTAGCCATGACCTCTGTTGCCGAGGGCTTCTGGTAACACTGGTAGGGCCCCAGCAGGAATGCTCTTGTGGGGGTTTTTGTGTGTGCATCACTGAGCTAAAATGATCCATATGATAACTGGAATGAAATTACCACCTTTGTGCTGGAAATTGTGTAGATGATCCAGTTTAGCACCTCTCCACGTAATAGGAGCATTTTTTACACATTTATTATGCTGTAGATAAACACTGCATTAATTATTCATTTACGATTTCTAAGGTTGTCTCTCACAGGGAAAAATGGAGATTCCTGAGCCGAGTGTTGACATTGGAGGCAGAATCCGAGCCACGGAAGAACTGGGGGATCAGCAGAGTGAGGAGCACAGAAGCGTTTTTCCCTTCCAGAGGGAGCTGTCCCGACATCTGAAGGAGAATGTCCGCCGAGCCCGGGGTGATTCTGACGGCCCAGAGACGCTCCCCAGGTTGGCTGAGCGTGACTCAGCCAGGGATAGATTGGGCAGGGCTCGGAGCCCGCTCGGTGGAAGGTGTCCCTGCCCTGGCAGGGCTGGGATGGGATGGGATGAGCTTTCAGGTCGCTCCCAGCCCAGCCCAGCCTGTGATCCCGCGGCTGAGCGGTTCTGTGCTCAGCCCTCCGTTGATTTTGGAGGGTCCTGCCCTGGGAGCGCGGCTGCTGCAGGTGGCGCGGACCCTGACCAGGTACACGGAACGCCACGTGCAGGGCAGCAGCTGCCCGGACCTGGTGGCTTTGGGGGACAGGAGGAAAGCCACCAGTGTCCTCCCCGACTTCGTGACTGTCCTGGAGCCACGTGAAGCCGTTTTTGAGGGGCACTGCCGGGACCTGGTGAACCTGTCCCGGCACAAGCATCGCCGCTGACCGCGTCCAGCCGGACCCTGTGGAGAGCAGCAGGTCCCAGAGCCGTGTCTGGGGGAGGGATGGGCGGACAGCAGAGGGCTCTCGAGCCCTCGGCAAGAGCACGGCCCGCCCGGGGGATGCTCCGAGTCCTGCCCGCCTGTCCCAGAAGCTGCCCGAGGAATTAAACATCATTCGGAGACAAAGAGCGGAAGGAAGACAAAAAGAAAATTGAAAAGTAGAAAGGGCAAATGAAAGAGAAAAAGGAAAGAAAAGGAAAGAAAAGGAAAGAAAAGAAAAGAAAAGAAAAGAAAAGAAAAGAAAAGAAAAGAAAAGAAAAGAAAAGAAAAGAAAAGAAAAGAAAAGAAAAGGAGAAAGGAAAAAATGTGAAGAGAAAGAAAAGGGTAAAGAAAAAAGAAGGAAGAGAAAAAAGAAAAAGAAAAAGGAGAAAAAAAAGAAAAAGGAAAAGAAAAGGATAAAGAATAAAGGAAAAAGAAAAGGATAAAGGAAAAAGGAAAAAAAGAGAAGAGAAAGAAAAGGGTAAAGAAAATAGAAGGAAGAGAAAAAAGAAAAAAAAGAGAAAAGTTCTGTTTTCCTGTGCAGGAAGCAGTGCTGTGGTGATGGAGTGCTGGGTCCTCCCCTTCCCACCCCAGGGATTTGTCATCAATCTGCCTTTGGCTCGAATCTGAGCAGGGGAAGGAGAAAACCCCCTCGCTCAGACGGGTTGGGAAGAACCTGGAAGGTTATTTTGGTATTTCGAGTGGGAGTTGCAGGAGGATGCCAGACTGGGTTTTTCATCCTTCCCATATTCCCCATTGTCAAATAGAAAGCGTTTGCCTTCCCTGATGCAGGATAGATGCCCCAAAGAAGCAGTGCTGGGTCTCCTGTGCTGGGATTGGGAGAGATCACTGCCCTGGGAGCTACATTTCCTTGGGGTCATCCACTGCCCCAGTGATCCTCACCTTACCCAGGTGATGGTCCCATCTCCAGATCCCACCTTTGTGTCCCAGCTATGTAATGAGGACAAGGAGACCTGTGCATTTCTCGAATGGCAGCGGCTATTTAGGTACCCCAGAGAGGGAATTGGGAAGCCCAGGTGGGAATTAGGCACTTTCCTGTGCAGACTTTGCCCAGTGCAATGCCCAGGAAGTCTTGTCTGCCCCTCAAACCCGTGGCACAGGCAGCACCGAGACTCTGCCGCGTTCTCCGTGCACATCCCAGTCCCAAAATAAAGCTGTTCCATGGGATGGGATCATGTAGGTTCAGGTTCCTGCCGCTTCCTGCGCCCAAATCCCTGCCCCAGGGGGCGAGGGCGGGAGACACAGAGGGTTATCTGACCTTTGCAATGCAGGGAAGGAAATTGCCAAGAAGACCTTGCACCTTGGCATCTGTTGTGGATATTTGCCTTCCTCATTTATGTGTAAATAAGCGCTTTTCTCTCTGACACCAAGCAGGGGCTGCAAGTGGCTCTGGGCACGGAGCTCATCCTGCACCGGACTGGGAATGCGCAGATGGAGTCTTGGAGAACAAAGAGCTAATCCCGAGTGACCTGACATCATCCCCAGCATGGAGAACAAGGTTGAGCCGGGCTGCCGCTGAGCACACCTATTAAATGTGTCCTCTCTGTCATGAATTATGTATCTCTGCATTTCCATTTCCCCACTGCCGCTTGTTTGATGAAATTCTCCTCAGCTGATAAGGATTAAGCCACCTTCTTCAAAGCACAGCACGGAAGCAGCCCTGTGCTTAATAAACCAGGTGAGGATGCTGCATTCCCGAGGTTTGCCCTGCCAGGCTCCAAGGTGCAGCATCCTCCCCTGGGGAGGAAATGCAGGCCAAGGCTGGGGACCCAGGTGGGAAAGGTTTGGCAGAGGTCAGGGGGTTATTCCACACAAGGTGAGGGGTGGGCTGAGGGCTGGCAAACCCCACCCTGCGAGTTCCTCCTCTAAACACCGGTACCTGGTGCTGGCGGAGGTGCTCTGGAGAATTCAGCCCCTCACCCAGCAGGAGCAGGGAGGCTTCCCCAGGACGTGGGGAGCACAGGGGATGTTTAGCTGGCTGCTTTCTCATCAAACCTCGTGGGTAGGAGGGAACTGGTTTACTCAGATATCACAACCTGAAATGCGGGCACAGGAGCAATCCCCACCTCTGTCTTCATCTTGCCTTTTGTCTTTTCCCTGGGGAGAACAGGCATCCCTACAAATCCATGGCTCCTCTTCGGACAAGAGCCAAGCCTGTCCCCAAAGCACCACGAGACGCAGCTGCGGCTGCAGCAGCTCAGGGGTTAAAGAGCTGGGATGTCACACAGCCACTTGCAAGTATTGGTCAAACGCAAACAGCAGAGTGCTTGAGGACTCGCTGCTCTCCTTGGCGACAGGAGCCAGGGAGGGTTTGTCGTGCTCAAACACTGTCGGGACAGGGGGAAGGAGCGTGTGTGTCTGGCTCGGACACATTTCTCAGGTGTGTGAGACCACGAATGGGCTCAAGGACAGCACACTGTCAGTCCTCACCAGTCCCCCCTGGACACTCAGATCCTGCAAGGACAGGAGTGTTCCTATAGCAGATCCTACTTCCAAGAGAGCTCTCCACACAGAGAAAGGAGAAATTAGGGTCAGAATCGGGAAACACCAGCAAAAGAAAGCACTTTTTGTGGAAAACGGAGATCCCTTGTGAAATCAGGGGATCAGGAGGGGTCCTGGGAGCCAAGTGTTGAGGTTGTGGTGCTGAGGCAGCAAGTGCACGTCCCGTGTTGGGTGGAGGTGCCGGGCGCCCTCGGAGCAGCACACACTGGCGGGGTGGCTGCACACCCACTCCTGCAAGGACTCGTGCAGACTCCTCCTCCACGCTGGCAGCTCCCATCCCCAAAGCTGTGAACAGGCTTCTTCTTTGGATTTTTCCATGATGTTCAATCTGGAGTAAAAGAAAAAGCCACCAGCTGCCATGAGGCTCGTACAGCGCAGAGGAACCGAGGGAAAGAGGGGAGAAGAAACAGCTGAATGAGATCTCCTCAGGCTTGACCTCCCCAGGCCCAGGAGGTGAGGCCACATCTCCTGCCTCCTTATTCCCCTCAGAGCACATGTTCCCAACGAGCAGACAGAGCCCACGGCAGGCTCATAATTCTGGAGGTGCGAGTGGAAGTGGGACTCTTTGGGAATAGCTGCCTCAAGTCATCCACACCACAGCCCTTGCCCTCTGCAGGATGGATAATTATTCCTTCCTCGCTTCCCCCCTGCTTATCCCCCCCAGCCAGCCCCTCCTGCTGCCCCAGGCCTGTCTCCTTGTGTGTCAGACCTTCCCTGATGTCATGGGACATCACTCCTTGAAAAGCACAAGGCAAACAGGAGCGCAGCGCCCGGCCAGCCCCGCTTGACAGGGAGGCAATATTTGCTCTGGTGTTTATTTCCTGAGGGCAGGCAAGATGGATGGGAGAGCAGGCGTGCTGCTGACTGCCACCCTTGCCTTGGCAAGCCCCTCTCTTTGCTCAGCGTGGGGTGAGGACTCACGGTTTGTCCAGGGGCTGGTTACAGCAGAACCCTCCTGGCCCCGATCCCACCACTGCTGACCCAGTGGACATTTGGGGGTGTCATACCCCCTTAGGGTTATTTTCCTGCTGAAAATCGGATTACTGAGCTGGATTTCTCTTAGCCAGGATCCTTTTATTTCACTGGACTTGGTGCCCTGAGAGTGAGCTGCAAAAAGGGGTGAGCAAGCAGAGCCAAGCAGAAGAGGTCCTCCTAAATATCCTTTGCTTTCTGCTTAAATATTGGAGGCAAAGTCCTTGCACACTGCTCAGAAGTAACAAAAATCCCCAAAGCTCTCCCACAGCCCTCTCCACTGTGCTGTAAGTGGTTTTTTGGCTGTTCTTGACCTTGCATCATTGCTCACACCTCCTCAGCCTCTGTGGATGCCTTCACCCACCGCAAACCCATCCTTGACCTCTCCACGAAGTTTTCTCTTGGCTGCTGTAATTTGAGGACATTTTTTCTCCCTCCCTTTTACCAGAAAGCAGCATAACTGCTTCATACACTGTCAACTTTATTGTCTGTACTAGCTGAAGTCCACAAAGCAGAGGGACTCAATGCCTGCAGAGTTGTCAAGTGCAAGGTCACCAGCCTTATTCATACAAATAACATCTGCATGGACACATTTCTCCTCTCATGCTCCTCAGAGGGCAAACAGTTAGGGATGGCAGTAGGAATCTTACAGGGACATGTGGAGACACTGACAGGTTTATACAATTACATGTAATTTTGTTAGTCATGAAACCACCAGCAGCCTGCTGCTCTCCCCCAAAGTACAGGCAATTTTCCTTAATGAACCCACTAGAAGGGCGTGGAGGTGATGTTAAAGCCCAGCCAGTGCCACCCCTGCCATGGCAGGCACACCTTCCACTGTCCCAGGGTGCTCCAAGCCACATCCAGCCTGTCCTGGAACGCTTCCAGGGATGGGGCAGCCACAAATTCCCTGGGAAACATTCCGTGGGAATGCTCTGTGTCCGGTGGTGTCTCCAGAGGACCTATCCCCATGGGATAGCAGCATGAATCGGCTTCCTTTTTCTCTGCTTCCTTTCCCCAGCAGTTTCCAGTAAATCAGAGAAGTCAGATGCTATCAGCACCTGAAACTCTTTTCTTTTTTGGAAGTGGCGCAGAAGTGCATCGGTGACTTTGAGAGTGCCAGAAAAAAGGGAACAAGAGGTCAATAAATCTTCCTTTCAGCAGTGTCCATTCCAGTGTCCTCACCCCTTTCCTGGCCCCGCAAAGAGAGGTGACACCCACTCATTCCTCAGCCACATTGCGCAGCCCTGCTTTGAGTTGCCTCCTCTCTTTCTGGAGGAGGAAGAGGTGGGTGTGTGTTGGGAGAAGGGGAATCACTCCAGGGATGAGTGACTGAAGGGAAAGTCTGGCCAGGCTGCCGGTCTGAGTGGTGCCCCGAGCAAGATCTCTGTGCTCCCTCAGCATCGCAGGTCTGAGTGTGATTTATGGGTCCAGAGGGCCCATATCCAGATCTGTGCCAGGGGGAGCCTGCAGTCTCTTGGATCATGTCCCTTCCAAGAGGAACATGGGCTCCTTCTCTCCCTCTTGCTCCTCAGCTTCTGCTCTGCAGACAGGTGTGGCTGCCCCGTCCAACGCTCAGACCTGACCTTCCCTTTCCTTTGCACTTTCCAGGTTGTTTTCCAGGAGTGCGGCTCGGCACTGGCAGAGATCTGCCATCTATTAATTAACTCAGTACCTGACGGGTGTCAGCATCCTGAAGGGATTCTGGAGCAGCGTTGAAAATGATGAAGGGTTGAGAGGCAGTGATTTATTGGCGGAAGATTAAAGGAGTTAAATATGAAAAGCCCAAGTGAATGATGGCAAATGAGAATCTGAAGCCTGTGCGGAGTGGTTTGAAGGGTATAAACAGCCAAATAGAAGTGGTGGCATTGCTGAGATGGGGAATTCCAGCAAAAGCCCTGGGGAAAGCTCAGGGCAAGCAAAGGGAATTGCCCTTTGCCAGCCTGAAGTTATCAGGGTCCACACCTCCAAATTCACTCTTCTAATTTAAATGCAGTGGAGGATTATCGGCTGTAATGAAGCAGGGACATTACTAGAAGGGCAGAAACTCAGTTTCTCCTTCCTTTTCCCCTTCTCTGTGCTCAGCACTGCGGCATCCCCTGAGCCCCAGGGACCCCTCGGCACCTCAGAGGCTTGTCCTGGTGCCAGCACAGGTTGTGACTGCCAGACCAGGCAGAGGCACAGAGAACAGTACCTGCCTTCCTCTGGAGCACTCGATTGTGCTGTCAGAAACTCGCTTGATCAGAAACTTCAATTTGTTTGTGCTGGCCAGGCACTGCCTCTGCAGAGCGGTGCAGGAAAGCTGTAAGTTATCCAGGCTGGAAAAAATTCCTCCCTGTGAGGGTGCTGAGGACCTGGGACAGGTTTCTCAGCGAGGTGGTGGATGTCCCTGGATCCCTGGAAGTGTCCAAGGCCAGGCTGGACGGGGCTCGGAGCGCCCTGGGACAGTGGAAGGTGTCCCTGCCATGGCAGGGGTGGGAATGAGGGGGCCTTCAGGGTCCCTCCCAAAACCCAGCCTGTGATCCTATAAAAAAGCCCCTCAGGCAGGGCTGTTAGCAGAAAGATCCATGCGAAGGAGTTGGGGATGGGCTGCCCTTCCTTCCACGAGGGATGCCGGTTTGCTGCCTGGCAGAAGGGCCGGTGCCAGCAGCCGCGGCCGTGCTGCCCCGCCCGGCTCGCTGTGCCTCGGCGGGCTGCAGAAGGCTCGGAGCCAGCCCTGCTAAGGATCGCCGTGTCCGGGGTGCGGCTGCGGGGC
Organism: Callaeas wilsoni; assembly: GCA_013398955.1. Classification (NCBI taxonomy): domain Eukaryota; kingdom Metazoa; phylum Chordata; class Aves; order Passeriformes; family Callaeidae; genus Callaeas; species Callaeas wilsoni. The sequence goes on along the minus strand of VWPU01003974.1, from coordinate 16,419 downwards.
CGCTGCCTGACTCCGCCAGCGGCTGTGCAATGAAGCATCCTGCTCTTCTCCCTCACTCTTGCACGGAGCTGAGGCAATTACTGCAAAATTCCAGAAGGTTAGAAAAAAAAGTGTTGAAGTTTTTCTATTTTTTAGTCATTTTTTTTTCTTTAAAATGTTTGTACCTTTTAAACCAATGCTAATTATACACTTTTTTAATGGGCAGCATTTTATCAATACAGACAACTGGGACTGGGACACCAATTAAAGTCAGGCAGAGAACTACAGCTGTAGCAGAACACCTGTTTTTTTTTTCCAAAATTATGACATCGACTTAATTGCAACTTTCCAATCCATTTTGCCCCCAATTAATCTAAAGTGCTCCATTCTTAGGAGGATTTTGCAGCTGTGATAAAGCAAGTCAATAACCTGTTTTCTGACCCTCTGCTAAACTGCTAATGACTTTTTTGGTTTTATCTCCGTTTTAATTGAGGATGGACACAGTCAAAACCTGGTTAGGAAGTTGTAAGCAAAGTCGTGCTCTGCCTTTTGCAGCAGGGCCATCTGGTTTAGCTTCAGATGTGGAGAAAAGGAGTGGCTGAGATGACTCCAGACTGAGCTGCAAAAAAAGGAAGCAGAGCAATGAATGCTGGCAAAAAGATGCCAGCTGGGCAGGTGACCCCTCTCCGTATCACTCGCAGCAGGACTTTGCTGTGGGGCTCTTTAATCCCCTTGGATTTCTTCATGGAAATCCCTCCTCCAGGGAGCATTTCCATCCCTTGTAGCTTCCAGCTGCTGTCCTTGACCGAAGCACCCTGAGAGGGATCCTTGGAGCAGCAGGAGGGACACGGGGAGGTCTCAGTGCTGAAATTCCTTTGGGGTTACTGGGTGCTCACACACTTCCCAGGAGTGCAGCCTGCAATTAGCCACACCGTTTAATTGCTGCCTCTCCTCAGCCTGTGCCAGCCAGGTCTTCTCCAGATAATCACAGAGTATTCTGGGTTGGAACAGACCCACAGGGATCAGGGAGTGCCGCTCCTGGCCCTGCACAGGACACCCCAACAGTCCCACCCTGCGCCTGGGAGCGTTGTCCAAACGCTTTGGGAACTCCTGAGCTCCAGCTCGAGGATCATTTGAGGTCCCTTCCTATTCGGCATTCTCCGTCTTCGCTGGGAAGCACGGGGAGCAACTCAGCAGCCTCTTAACCTTTGCTGCCATAATCTCCACAGCCAGGGCTGCTTTCATCTCTCACGCTCACATGTGCTTTTCCAGCTCCTGAATCATTCCCATAACTCATCCCCGCAGCCTCTCCCATTTATCTCTCTGTTCTTTTAGAGCCTGGATGCAGGAGCAGATCCATCACTTCAAAATCGCTTCCAAGGAGTGCAGCTACAGCTGATAGAACCTCCTGCCTCCCGCAAAGCTTTTTCCCCTCAGCACCTCCCCCGGGGCGGGGTCCCCCCAAAATGTGGGGTGTTCATCTTGTGGGCTGCTTACAGCAGGCACAGGGCAGGCCGGTTTGGGTGTCCGGGGGGTGTGAGACCAGATCAGCCAGGAGCAAGGCTGGGGAGGAGCAGGGGGGCTCAGCACGCACCGGGAGGAGCGCACTGCTCCCCTCACACCAGCAGTACTGTGGCTCTAAAGGACCTGAAGGCTTGGGCTGTGCCTGAGCCAAGAATTCCTCCAGGAATCCCACAGCGCAGGGGAGTGGCCCCGTGGGCATCGAGGTGTGTGAGCTTGGAACACAGACCGTGTGAATAGCACAGGAGTGCCGGCAGCTTTTCCAGGACTCGTTCGCCAAGGAATGCAGACAGGTGTGGGTACCAGGAGACTCATGCTGCCTTTTCCCATTGGATGCAATTTGGCCACAGTCCAGCTGCTTTATCCCATAAATGTGATGGCCTGGGGAGCCTTCCTGGAGCTGTCCCTGCCCAGCAGTGTGGCTGCATCGTGGGATCTCCCCTGGAGCAGGGACATCTCCCAGGGCTGGGGATTCCTTACCCAGGACTAAGAGATCCTTCCTTGCCCAGGGGAGAGAGACCCTCTGTGCTCAACAGGTCCTTGCTGAGGCTCTGAATTAACACTAATTAAATCCCTGTAGTCAATTTGTTTAGACAGAAATCCCTGTCCAGGTCTGAGACCAAGACTGGAGCTGGCCCCAGCTCAGGTGCACCAGGAGTTCAGGTAGTGAGGGGCTCCACTCAGCAGGGGGACCTTCCTCACCCTTTTGTGCCCTCAGCCTCTGTGCAAATCCTTCTAAATCGATTCTAACTTGATTTCCCTCTGTATTCCACCCCTGTGGGCAGTGATAGAGCGACCCTTGCCACTGAGCTTTGTTCAGCTGCGTTTTTCTAAGTTTATATTAAAACCACTTTTGCCAATACCATTGATGGGGGTTCTTTCAGGGACCCTGAGCTGCTCTTTCACGACAGATCGTCCCCAAAAAGGGTCCGTGCAATGAAACCCCTCCTGGGTGATGCTTGACTAAACCCCTCCTTCCATCTCTCCCCACTCAGCCCCGGGCTGTGTGCTCCTGCTAGCTGTAAATGCTGTCCCAGCCTGGCTGTCCCAGCCTGGCTGTCCCGTGCTGTAATTCCAGGCCGTGACTTCTGCCGCCGTGCCTGGAAGCTCCGTCCTCTCCGCTTGGCGATGACCTTTTGCATAATTGAACAGTTATTGTCCCCTCTCGTAGTCCTCCCTCCAGATTAAATGACACCAATTGCTTCCCAGTAGCTCGCGTTGTCCTGGCCCCTGATTATTCTCACGGCTGTCACATGAACTCCCTTTGTGCTGTCCTTGGAGCGGGATGCTGAAACTGGACCCAGCAGCGCAGCCCTGGGCTGTGAGGGAAGAGGCAGAGCGCTGCTTTTGCTGTCCCCTCCTCTCTGTGTCAGCCCTGCAGAGCTCTGGCCATGCCTGGAGAGGGCAAATAAAGCCGGTGGATGCCACAGGGAGGTACTGCTCCTGCACTCCGGTTTGCGGGAATCCTGGAGTCACAGCGTGGTTTGGGACCTGTGAAAGCTCAGCCAGTCCAGCCCCTGCCACAGGCAGGGACACCTGTACCTGGATCAGGCTGCTCAGAGCCCTGTCCAGCCTCTCCTTGAGTGTGTCCAGGGATCCAGGGGCAGCCACCACCTCTCTGGGCAACCTGTGCCAGGGCCTCCCCACCCTCGGTGTCAAAAATCCTTTTATCTGGTCTGAATCTTCCCTCTTGTGGTTTAAAGCCCTCCCCCCCATCCTCTCGCTGCAGGACCTACTGAAATGTCTGTCCTCATCTTTCTTCAGCCCCTTTAGATATTGAAAGACCATTCCTTCTGGGAATGATGCCGTTTCCCAGAAGGATCAAGGAGGAGTGGGTCCCCAAACCCAGTCTCAGTCAGGGAGCCGTGGTGGCAGCCCTGAAATTCCTGGGGACACTGCTGTCACAGAAAGGAAGGCTGAGGACTTGTGACAAGAGGAAGAAAATAAAGATGCTCTCGAGCTTTCCAAAAGTGTGATGCACCATTTGTCTGTGCCAGAAGCCCTCACATTAATCAAAGCTTAAAGAGAGACAGACGTAAGTGATCCGGGGAAAAAACCCATCAGTGGGAAGCAACTGGGAGTTGTAGGAACAAAGCAGCTCGATTTGACACTCTGTTCACAAAGGAAATCATTAGAAATCACCAAACTCCAGATTTTTTCAGTGATGTTTCTCTAAATTAGTGTTTCTCTAAATTGTAAATTTTATGAGCCTGTGCTGCAGATTACTGAGGAGCTGTTTGACATGATATCCACACCATATACTTGAAGGTTTCTTAAAGGGATGAAAAAAAAGCTATTTACAGAGTGCCCAAAATTTTACACTCTTCAGGCTGCTTTCACTCAAGGCAAAGATTTCTCAGGGTCAGATTTCCACCTAGGTTAAGCTTTTGTGGTGCACGGACAATATATTGAAATCCCCAGTATCAGTCAGCACAAGGCAGCCTCTCAGGGGTCTCCTGAAGATTTTAGCTCCAGCTGGAACTGTTTGTGCATCAATTTGTGGAAATCCCCGGTGTAAGAGCTGCCCTGCCCCACCATGGCCCAGTGCCCAGGCACCAGCTCCCTGCAAGCCTCTGCTGCACCAGGATTGCTCCTTCTTCTCTTTCTGCTGACCCATAGCAGAGATATTATTTTCATGCAGAGCAGACTTGCTCAGAGCTGGCTGGAGACAACAGCCAGGACAGCAACGAATGAGGGAGGAAACGGAGTATTTTTATTCCTGCAGTGTCACCAAACCTCCAACTTCCACCTGGGAGCAATGAGCTCAGTGCTAAGGAGTTGATACAAAGACAAAAAAAGTCATCTGAGTAGGAAAAATTCTGTACAGGATGGAGGATTTACCTAAACCAGGCTCACCCTCGCAGCCCCTAAGCATTGTTGCCATTCCTACCCACTCCCAGACAGAGCCAGCCTCCTCCTCTGTGTAATTCCTTTGGAAATGAAGATGATGGACAAGAGGAAAGTAAAGTCTGAGAAGAGTGCACATCTCCTGTGCCGGCCATGCTCTTCCTAAAGCTGGACGCCCTCTGGGCTCTCCAACCTCTCTGCTCCCCTTGCTTTGCCCACCTGGGCTGGCAAACAGAGTCATGGGAGGGAATAGCATCCCAGGCAGGAATTTCCCCTCCGAAAAGGGAATCTTTCCCCATTCCTCTTGTTCTTTTCTCTGTGCTTGTCGCCTCCCTGAGAGCAACATTTTGGATTTCCCCCCTGAGTCCCTTGCAGAGGTCAGGAATATCCCTGGAAGACAGCTTGGAGCAGGAGAGGCACCCCCATCCCAGGAGGGCCTGAGATGCGCAGGGATGTGTCCTTGACCTTGGCAGGAGCTGCAGAGGCAGGAGACACACCTGGGACTCGCGGGGTGCAGCTCCTGGCTTTTTGGAGCATGGCCCTCCTGGCAGCACAGCCACCAAAGTTCTAATGAAAGGTTTTCCTATTTCCCTGGCGGGTTATTTCAACAAAAAAAAAGCAATTTCCCAGCCGGTTTTAGTTCTTTTTGATATGCTGCCTTTATCTTTGGTGCTTTGTGGTGCTAAATAGCTGCTGCATTTCACACCAGGAGAGCACAAATCCCTGTATTTCTGCCCCAAAAGGGCAGAAATAAACATGGATGTAGTCACAAGTGAAACCGCTCATTCTATTTTTGTCTCCCTTATCTCTGGTACTCCAACAAGATTTCTCCCGAGTCTTTCTTCTCCTTGATCTCGTGTTTTTCTGTTCCCATCATCTTCTTATCCTCTTTTCTTCCTTCCCTGGGTTTCTGGAGTCTCTGCCTTTTATGCACAAAGCCGGCAGCTCTCTTTAATCAAACACAGCAATTAAGAAACTCTCAATTACAAGTGTCACCCGTGTCATGATTTATTCCTGGCTTCAGGACTTTGAGTTCACTTATTATTGCTGTGTCTGGAGAAGTCTGAGGGGAATGAAGAGCGGGGAGCTGGATCACAGAGAGCAGCTGCCCCGGGAGCAGCATCCCTGCCTGCAGCAGCCCCAGGTCGCTACTGAACCCACCAGCTGAGATGCTGCTGTGTGATTGGGAAGCAGGTGATTCCCAGAGGAGCCAGGCACACAGGGCACAACAGAAGCATCTCATTTCTTCTTTTTTTTTTTTTTCCCCCTCCTCCTCAGAAATTAGGAATCCTACACCTTGCTTCTTCCCTTTGTGGAAGAGAAACGTGGAAGTGGAATTATCATTTATTAATCTCAGAATTAAAGCCCCAGAGCTCTGTCTGCACTAAACCACAGCCCCGAGGAGGTTCTGAGCAGCCACAGCACTCTGCTCATTCCCTGAACCCAGGGTGAGGGTTGCCCACAGATGAAATTTGGAGAAGGAAGGGGAAAGGGAGACCAATGGACTTCTGGCTGTGTTGTGTGAGGAAAAAGGTCATTTTCCCCTGCAGGGGAGACATGCACACACTTACACCATCCCTTACAAATCTGTTCTTTCTCAGGGGCTGGGCCCAGCACACTTGTATTTGAACTTTGTGCCTCTGTAGAAGAAGGACTCAAGAAGTGCCAGCAGAGGGGACAGGACATTCTCCTGTGGCGATGCTCTCTGGGAGCACGAGCATCCCCCAGCAGGGCTGGGGAGAGTCTGCAGCGGCGGCTGGGGAGCAGGGATCCCACTTCCTGGAGCATGAACCTCCCTCCACAGGGCTTGGCCAGCCTGGCAAGCGATTGGAGTGCCCAGGCCACCACTTGGCTCCAAGCCACCTTGCTTCTGTTACAGAGAAGCCCCCGGGTTCCCACTCCGTGTCTCTGAGGGACCCTGAATCCTTCTGCCGAGCCTGAGCTTTGGGTTCAGGGGGGACACAGTGACCAGGCAGCCCAGGAGGACACGGAGGCCACTTGCTGTGTGACAGAGCCCTCAGGAACCTGGCTGAAGAGCACGGAGAAGGCGCAGTCACATCCCTCCTCCTCTAAAAATCCTTTCCAGGCTCATCCAGCACCTTTCCCCAAAGCCAGAGTGGTTCTGCTGACCAAGACCTGGGCTCTGGGGAGGAGGCAGGGTGTCTGTGCCCCGTGCAGGCGCTCGGACACAGCCCCCGTGCAGTGTGTGCTCCTCTGAGCTCCTGTGCACACCAGACTCTCGCTCCCCTCCATCCCCTGGCACCTCTGCTGCTCCTCCACCCACCTCGGTGCCATCGGTGCTATTTCCCACTCTCCTCTGATTTGCCTGGCATCCCCTTGAAGGTTCCCATTTCTCCTTGGCTTGATTTATATGCCTGCAGAAGATCAGCGGTGCTCGCACCATCCATCCTTGCTGTGACAGCCACACGACCTGCAGCGCTCGTTCCTGTCCCCACCGACCTCGCCAGCCTCTGCTGGAGGCTGCTGGGATCAGGAGCACGGGGACAGAGCTCCGATTACTCTGCAGGGAGCAGGGGAACATCCTGGGACAGCGTGGGATCAGAAGCAGTGCCCTGGTGAGGGGCTGTCATTCCTGCAGTCAGTTACAAAGGAAAGTGGGGACAGAGATTTTAGGAGTGACAGGACAAGGGGTAGTGGCTTTGAACTAAAGGAGGGGAGATTCCCACTAGGAACAAGGCAGAATTTCTGTGATGAGGGTGGGGGAACACTGGAACAGGTTGTCCAGAGAGGTGGGATCTTATGATTCTGCAATCCTTTGATTCTCCATCCTCTCCGGGAGCCCTGACTTTTAGAATCATAGAATAGAATCACAGACTGCCTTGGGCTGGAAGGGACTTAAATATCACCTTGTTCCACCTCCTGCCAAGGCCTGGGACACTTCCAGGGATCCAGGGGCAGCCACAGCTTCTCTGGGCACATCCCACCCTCACAGGGAAGGATTCCTTCCCAGTATCCCATCTAACCCTGCCCTCCGGCAGGGGTCCAGGCTGGTTTTCACCCATGGATTGTCCTGTGATGGGGATTATCTCTCTGCTGCCGCACCAACCCGCTGTATTTTTATTTTGGTTAGATGCAGAGAGCGCCAAGCCCATGGCCCTGGGAGGGCTGCTGTGCTCCGTGTCTGCAGGGCCTGTTCCAGCAGCTCTTGGCTGTTGCCGGCGGTTGGGGCTGCTGGAGGTGGATGCTCTCACTTCACCTTCCCTCTGTTTGTTTCACTCCCACCTTTGCTTGTGTTCAATTATTTCTCCTGCCATATTTATTATTAATATGCTCATTTGCTGCCTAATTTCTCCCTCCTTTTCCATTATTTAACCATACCCAGACTACAGGTGGTGTCCTCTGGCTCAAAAGCTGCCTCTAAATTAAAGCTGCAGCTTTGTGTGAGCCAGAGGAGACCTGAAGTGTGTGTGAAAGCTTCCATCACCTTCCAGGACTCGAATCAGCCCCAGCACAGGCTGCTTCCCAGGATTCTCAGCATGCCGGGATCTGAGGGTGCTCAGGGCCTGCTGTGCTTTACAGAACCATGTCCTTTAAGCCTTGGCCAGCTGGAAGGGGTGTGTAGGGACATTTTTCATCCCTTTAGGACCCAGCTGTGTTTATGGGAGCCAGAGCGCTTGGTGCACGTGGAGGCAGGTGGATGGCTGCTTTTGGGGGAGCAGAATCACATCCTGGCACCCCTAGGGGCGGGAGGAAAGATGCTTGTGGCCGGCTCATTTCTCTGCTCCGTGCACAGCTTGCGCCTGGAATGTCTCCCGGCCTCAGGAAAAGGGCTGTGTGGCAGCAGTATCCCGGGAGCAGGGCCAGGGGTGGGAATGGGATGGTGGAGGCTGCCCGGGAGGCCAGGATCACCCCGTTGGGATGTCGTTCCCTGCAGAGACACCCGGCTTGAGCTGCCATAGGCTACCGACTTTTTTTAGGCACTGCTCAATCCTGCATCCTCTGTTCCCAGAACATCTGCAATGGCTCCCCCAAGGAATGAGGAATGCAGGAAACTTTGCAGCTGGGCCTTCGGGGAACGACATTCCAGCTGCTAACCACAGCTTTTTTTTTTTTTCCCCCAGTTTCCTGGAAACTGGAAAGCTGTGATTTCCTTTGGCCTTGCCTGTCGTATCACCAGGGTCCAGAGAAACCCTTGTGTGCCTGAACATCCTCTGGCCAGGTGAGCCCCAGCTCAGCCCTGGGGCAGCTGGAGGTGTCACCTCCCTGCTGGAGGCAAGGCAGGGCCGTGCCCCTTCTGCTGCAGGTGGAGGAGAGCAACGCAGCAAGACTGAATGTGGGACCTTTGGGATAGGAAGTGACACTTCTTTTAGTCCAGCTGAGTTCCAGTCTCTTGCTCCTGGATTTCCCCCAGCCCCCTCTGCCGCCCACACGTCTGCCAGTGCCAAGGCCTGTGTGCCTCAGTCTGCTCAGGATCATCCCAGGCATAATGCAAGCCCTTCAAAATGTCTGGGCCTTTCCATCTTTCTTGGATTCCTCTTCGTTTGCAGTAACAACTATTTTTTGGAAAGGGATGTGTAGCTGGTGTCTTTTGCCTTAAAATTGTGCTTATTTTGGCTTTTGTGAATCAGGCACAGCTGCTGCATCTCCTTCCTCTGGGGCTGGGCACGGATCTGTCCTGTCTCAGGGCCGTGGGGGCTGTACCCCAGCAGGCAGGCTGGGAATTGAGCTTTGCCCAGCGCTCCCAGTTTGATTACCATCAATAGTGCCTCCATTTCTCAGCATGCCATCCCCATCCACCTGGATTTGTTGTTCCTGCAGGTGCTTTCCCATCTCCCAGACCACAGGTTTCGGAATACCTCTTTATCTGTGCCCAGCCTGTGCCCCAGAGCACTCTTGCAGTCACAAGAAATCAGAGACTGGGCAGGGGGAAGAAAGACGAGCACAGAGTCCCCAAAGCTTCCTGAGTGCAATTTGGACACATTCAGCACCCAGTGTGTAATTAGGTCATGGCACTGGGACAAACAGGAGGGTGGAAAGGGAAGCCTTTTAACAGCAGGTGTGAGAGCAAGGAGAATTCCATAGCAGGTTTATCCAGGGAAGGTTGTTGTTTCCCTGCATTTGCTCGGAAAGCTGTACCAGTGTGCACAGCTTGGAACCATCTCAGGTTCTGGTCTCTCTAGCAAATGACACTCTAACTTGACAAGTGAGGAGAGAGGCATTAAAATGTTCTGGCAGCCTTTATCAGCAGCGTCTGAAAGCACTTCTGTCCTTCAGCACCCTGGAAGCAACAGATGAGGCTGAGGCTGGGCTGGGGCTGGGGATGTGCTCGGGGAGCAGCGTCCGCCCTTATCACGTCTGCAGGATAAAGGATGCTCTTCCCTCGCCACAGTCATTTCAGAGCCTTCTGCAACAAGCTCCTGCACAACTCCATTGCAAGTCCATTAAGCCCCAAAGATGAATTCCATATTTCAGGAGTAGTCATTACTCAACCTGTCTCTAAGCACAGGAGATAATTCCTGATTTACTCTGCTCTGCTTGCTTGGACCTTCGAGAGAGCACAACTGGAGGAGATGCACTTGGCAATAAGCGGGGAAATTTACTCAATTCAGCAACATGGGCAGATAATTTTATGCCTCCGAGCACAAGGGGTCGTATCTTCCCCTGACAGGACAGCCAGTGAATTCTGGTGAATGCCAATTTAATTTAAAGGGACAATATGAGCTTTAAACTCTTCTGCTCTGTGTGAGCTGGTGCCACATCCCCTTTCTCCCAGGGCAAACTTTGCACCCCAGCCCTCCTTCCCCTGCACCACTGGTTTGTGCTGGATGTTAAATCCCGGTATTACCCATTTCAGGCCATTTCTGCTGTGAACGATTGGGATTCCAATCCTGCCGTCCACAGCACTCGCAACCGTAGGCAGAAATTTTATTGGCTCCTGCTTCTCTCATCACCCAAGTAATTAATTAAAATATTGATTAGTCGTAGAGACAGGACAGACCCTGGTGAGATTCTTGGAGATAAATCCTTTTGGGTAGGCAGCAAACTACCTGCAGCTCCTGGAGCTGAAGCTTTCCAATTAAGCCTGTTTTTTCTCCTTCTCTTTTTCTCCTCTCTGCATCATTCCGTCTGGCTGATAATTGGTTTATGAGAACAAGGTGGGGCAGGGTCAAAATCCTTCCTTCAGTCCGGAGGTAGCACAGCTTCCCCAGGTGGGACAGGTGGCTGCCCGAAGGAGAAATGAAATGTTTGATGGGATCTATGTGAGACAATCCGTGACATCCTTGCCCAAGTGACTGCACACGGATGAGTCACCTCTACAGTATCTTTCCAGGGACCAGTGCTGAGCTGGGTCTGGATCTGCCTGATTGCTCTGTTTTCCCCTTCTGAGATCCCTGGAAACCTCCAATTCCTGGGAATTGTGGCGTTAATTGGTAGCAATTCAGTGATTCCTTGGCTTATCTTTTCAGTATCCCGGTGGGAACTTCTCAGATTTTCTTGAAGTACGGGTTATTTGCCTTCTTGTTCCCCAGCCTGAGGACTGGATTCCATCCACAGCTCTGCCTCAGTCCCAGGCACAGCAATTCTTTGTCTTTTGGCTACAAACTGTGTCTCTTCAGCATGCATTTTCTGGGAACAGATTTCAGGTTGCCAGAGGCAGCTCCAGTGAATTGTAATAGAAACATTCAGTGCGTTTTGATTCACGTTTTGTTGGCCCTCTGCAAGCAGCCACTGAATCCGCGTGGGATCATCCCTATCCCCTGTGCTGGAAAACCTGCTCTGAAACAGCAGCAGGAAACCAGGAGAAACCCTTTGGGTTTGACTGCAGCGGTGGCCAGGAGCACTCTCAGGAGAGCTCTGGCTGAGCTAAACACACCAAGAGTGATTTAAAAGCTTCAGCTTTGCTCCTTTTCCAGAGGAATGGGGATTGTGCTCGGCTCTAAAGCAGCTCTCGGCTCCATAAGTGCTTTGGGTCCTTCCCTCCAGTTTTAATTCCTTCTCTTGACCCTGTGCAATTCCCACCAGCCCTGAAGGCACCGCTCTGCCTCCAGGTCTGTGACCCCTGGTACCACAAAGTGCTGCATGAAAACATCCAGTGCTCCAGTTCCAGGAAGACCATGGAGTTCTGGCCCAGCTGGATTCACTCCCGTTAACCTCCCCAGTGCACTTTGTGGCTGGTGCCGGAGCTGCACCCTTCAGCGCTCTGTAAATTCAGTTTTAGGCTGTCTCCAGGGAATTTCTCCTGTGGGAAGAACCTGGCAAAGAGCGCAGGGTGGATTTTGCTGCTGCTACCCCTTCCTTTGCAGCCCTCCTACCTGCCTGCCCCTTGCTCTGCATCAAACACTCCTGCTGCTGCTCCCTCGGCGCTGCCAGCCCTTTCATATTCCCTGGGTTTTATCCCCCTCCCTGCTGACGGGAGGTGGGAGCAGCCTTTCCAAACTGCCTCTCTTTAATCTTCCCTGGCAAGTCAGTCCCTTTCAACCGCGTTCTTAAAGAGCACAGAGGAGGGGACGGGAAATGTGGGTTTATTTCTCTTTATAGAAACTCCAGCCCAAACTGATGGAAATTACCAGAGCAAAAGCAGAATAGCAGGCCTAGAGCTAAGGCACACTGTTTGCAAGTGCCTTGGATGCTTACCCACAGGGATCTGTCCTCTGCTGGAGGGGTAACGAGGGAAGGAAGAATTCAGGCTGTACCAGCTTGTGCACTGCCTGAGCCAGACCTTTCTGTGATGTGATAGGAGTTTTCCAGGTGGAAAATGAATGTGGAGCCCCGAGCCCAGCAGTGAGAAGGGGCTGGGAGTGCGCCGGCCGTGCCATCCTGCAGGCCCCTTGTGCATCCATCAGGATCCCAACCAGGCGGGAGAGGGATGTGCAGCCTGTCTGCCGCCTGCGGCAGCGCCACAGGCAATTCAACTCACTGTTTATTTGGGGAAAGGGTTTCATTTTCCCCTTTTCCCCTCCTTTCTGCAAATGGAACCACTGCTTTCAGTGGCTTGAGGGGCTTTCAGACAGGCTGCACAGCCTTGAGGGGCTCCAGTAGGATGGGGAGAGAACCATGGAATCACGGAATGGTTTTGGGTGGAAGGGCCTTAAAGATCACCACATTCCACCCCCTGCCGTGATGGCAGGGACACCTCCCATTACCCCAGGTTGCTCCAATCCCTGTCCAACCAGGCCTTGGACGCTTCCCTGGGCAAAGAATTGGATCCCCGGCAGATTCCTGGCAAAGCACATTGCAGCTGCCCACTTTCACGCCATACGGAGCAAATGGTGCTGTTGTTTGTTTGTTGTGGTGTGGAAAGTACCTTGGAGCGACTTGGGATGGAGCTGAGCACGGCAGGAAAGCGCCCGTGAGCCAAGGCTTGTGCTCAGCCAGGAAAGAACCTTCCTCTCCGCCGGATGACACGAATTCCTGGGCTGCCGGGAGCTGGAACGACCACTGTGGGCATCGTGGGCCGTCTCTTTCCTCCTCCTGCCCCAAGAACCTCATTCCCATTCCTCTCCTGCTGCTTTAGCAACGGGTGCTGGCTGGCCACGGCTCGGAAAAGAGGACAGTGCAAAACCCTCCCAGCTCTGGCTTTGCACAGGTCATGGGCAGCAAATGCTACTCATCCTTCCTCGGATGGCTCCCCCGCCACCCCTTCAGCATCCACGCACATCTCTGCCTTCTAGAGCCTTCTCTGACCCAGACATCGCGTCTTGGGACCCTGAACAGGGCTGTAAACTCTTAACTCAGTGAGCACAAGGCGCTGCACAAAAATAGGAAGAAAACCCCAGCCCAAACCCCTAAAAAATTCCAATCAGCCTCTCAGTCTGCACGGAGGCAATTGGGTACCTCAGAATGGCTGGGCAAACAGTTTGGGGAAACAGCTAAATTCAGTCACTTCACCACAGGCCTCCCCCCCTCCACTTCTCTGCACACCCAGCCCTTCCCAGAGGATATCTGCCAGGGTGGGAGGAGGGAATGAATTTTCCCCTCTGTGTATTTCTTTTCTGCATATTTGGGTTGAACTTACAAGTTTTGTTTTCTCTACTGAATTCCATCCTGGAGCCAAAAATGGCAAAGTTACGCAGCGGTTGTGGCTGCTCGCTGGTGGCAGGAGCACACAGTTCTCTCTTGGGTGGGAAGGAGCCCCGGGATGGGAAGAATGCAGGAATTAGAGGCAGCTGAGCCAAAATAACACCAGGCTGGACTTCCACCCCATAATTACAGACAGAACCCCCTTCAAGGAGGCCAGGGCTGGCTGGCTCTGGGCTCAGATGGCTCAGCCACAATCTCTACCCAGTCTGGAGAGGGCTCCAATGTCACCCTCTGATGCTGCATCCCTGGGAAAAGTCCTGCCCTTCTCAAACTGCAAACCAGGAATGCACCTGAACTCCCACGTGCTTCAGTGAGCTCCTGTGGTAAGTACTGACACTCAGAAAATAAGTGCTGATAACACAAAACATAGGAATTATTATTTTTGTTGTTATTATTGTTATTGGTAGTAGCAGTATTGCAAAATGTGTCCCTGCTGCCAAGGCAGGTATGGGAGTTTCTCTCCTGGGCTGGACCTCCAGGTCCTTTTGATATTCTCCCCTCCCCAGGATCCTCATCCCTGCAGATGTGCAGGCTGGTCCTTGCAACAAAAGTGGTGACAAAAATCCCAGCAGAGTCAGCTGGAGCTGGATGAAGTTTTCCAGGAGTAGAGAGCATCTAAAACCAGGAGGGGAAAGGGAACAAGCACAGCCGACATTCTGGGAGCAAGGACAGACCATCAGTCACAGAGATCTATGGGTTCAATACAAAACCGTTTCTTAAAAATGATTTATTAAAAAAACCCCAAACCACAAAACCCTTCAGGTTTATTGTTAATGCTCAGTGCTGGCATCACCGAGACGGTCAGCAGGAAAAAGTGCTTTGAAGGGCACAAATCCAGGAGGCTGCAGAGTCCAAGGGTTAAAGTGTGTGGACTAATCCGTGGGAAGGAACAAGCTGCACCCCTGAGGTGGAGAACAAGGTGAGGATGGATCCAGCACTGCAGGAAGGGTTCATCCCACCCGGGAGATCAGGAAGCAGCCCCAGCGCCCATCGCTCCAAGCATCCACCCTCCACAGCTCAGGTGCGGGCTGATTCTCGTGGCTCCACCTCCCCAGACGCGATGACAATTCACCTCTGCGGCATCACACTTTGGATTCCGGGGTCTTTGTGGAGTTTCCTGCCAGTTTCTCCTTCTCTGGCTCTGCCTTTGTCTCCTCTGCCTTGCTGGCTTCCCTCTCCTGCCTCCTGAGAATCAGATACACGGCCCCGAAGCACAGGAAGGCGCCCACCTCAAAGAAAAACTGCAGCCCCAGATACCTGTGGGGTGGAAACACGGCGGATCAGGGGAGCGGGGATATTCCCGAGCGCTCCAAGCACTGACACCTGAGATCCTGGGGAGGTCCTTCCAGGGACTGCCCCTGCCACAATGCAGGGAGCCGTCCTGGGAGTGAACCCCGGGGGTCTCCAGCCTGCACGGTCCTCGGCAGGGCCCCAGGGGTGGGGAGCGTCCCTGCGCATCCGCAGCGCTTTGCACAGCAATTCATCCCGAGGCCACGTCCCCCCGGAGCCCCCCATCCCACCGTCCACCCCTACCTGCGCCTGAAGAGGGTATTGTCATAGTATCTGCAGGCTGCCCTCCGGTCACACCTCCTCTCCCACAGGATGCAGGTGGTGTCGATGGTGCTGCCGTACAGCACCGGCCCCGGCATCCACGCTGGAACACAGGGTCAGCCCAGCCAGCCGTGCCCCCCGCCACGAGCACCCCAAAACCACGTCCCCGGGTGCCACAGCCAGGTGCCTCCTGAACACTTCAGTGACTGCACCACCACCCTGGGCAGCCCATTCCAGTGCTCATCTCCTCTGTACACTGAGCATTTATTGCTCCTTGCCACAGCTGCTGTGGCATGTCCTGGGGGGCCCCAGAGCAAGAGGAATTTTCCCCTTTGGAATAATAATGGGTGGGATCACAGGACAGGGCTTGGAGCCACGCCAATATGCTGGAGGTGAACAGGGCAGTGTCTGCACACAGCCTGAGCTCCTGGACCTGAAGTTATTCCCAGCCCTCCTCTGCTTACACCTGGAGATGGAGCCCCACGGAGCTGCCTTGTCTCCTCCCCGCCACGTGCACCCCCAGACCCTGCAAGGCAGACCCTTTCCCTCTCCAAGAGCTGCCATTATTTTCCAGGATGGCATTTTAACACATTTCAATTTACCTAGAACTCTCAGCAGCATGAACTGTATCCCAACAGCAAATGATTTGTCCTCAGGCTGGATGCTTCTGAAAAACAAAATGGAAAACGTGTCCTCTGGCAATCCCACCAGGATGGATGCACAGCACCTCACCCACACATTTGTCCTTCAGCTGAGCCACCAAGGAACCCAGGGAGTTCCTATTTACGCCAGCAAAGCTGATGAGGGTTCATTCATTAGGGCTAGACACTGATCATGGGCTTTTCCTGGCCTGAAAATCCTGCCAGACCCAGGAAGAAATGGGGAGAGCTCAGCTAAGGAGTATTTTTGCTTTTGATTCAAAGAATTTGGGTGAGTAAAACAGGACTGGGTGGCAGAGGACCCCCAGGCCAGCACCCTCAGGGGACTCAGCTTCCCTCTCCTCCCTGACTGCCTGGAGTGCACAGAGCTCTGGTAGTCAAAGCAAAAATGGATCTTTAACTGCAGCTTTTCCCTAAAAAGCAACTCTTTGGAGTGCTTTGGCCAGGAAAACGTGCTTGGAAGTATCATTTATAGACTAAGACAGAGATTCCCCGTGGCTTTCCCCTCCGCCTCAGCTTTACCCATCCTGGGGTGCAGCCCCACCAGCCTGGGCTCGCGTCTAGGCTGGCTCCATCCTGCTGCTGCCCCACAGGCACCTTTCCAAGGATGTGGGCAGCCGGAGCCCTAATTGCCTCTCTGCACTGGGAGGGGAGGCTGCTTTCAAGCAAAGGAAGGTAATTAAACTTCTTAACTTCACACAGAGCCTTAGAAAGAGCCCAAGTGCTGCCGTGCTGAATTACCGCTGAGTTAATGGCGCACCTTGTGCCGAGGTAAAAGCCAGGGCGAGAACAGGCACGAGTGCAAGGCAGGGCTGATTTA
>VWPU01003973.1:0-89841 GCA_013398955.1 Callaeas wilsoni | reverse complement strand
CGCTGCCCCCTGCTGGCCGCGCCCTCAGCGCCGCGCCCGGCCTGTCCTTCGGCGCTTCGGGCGGCGCCGCGCCACCGCCTCCCCGGGCAGCCCGGCCCGGCGTCTAACCGCGCGTCCTGGGAGGAAACTCCTCCCGGCGTCCGTCCTAAACCGCCCCT
Organism: Callaeas wilsoni; assembly: GCA_013398955.1. NCBI lineage: Eukaryota > Metazoa > Chordata > Aves > Passeriformes > Callaeidae > Callaeas > Callaeas wilsoni. Next base: position 89,683 of record VWPU01003973.1, on the reverse strand, counting down.
GGCGCAGCTTGAGAACATGTCCTCTCTCCTGTCACTAGCTGCCTCGGAGAAGAGACCGACCCCCCCCCTCGGCTACAGCCTCGTCTCAGGGAGTTGCAGAGAGTGTTAATGTGCATCCCTGAGCATCCTTTTCTCCAGGCTAAACAGCCACATCTCCCTCGGCCGCTGACTTGTGCTCCAGCCCCTTCATCATCTTCGTTGCCCTTCTCTGGACTCAGAGGTGAGACTTCCAGTTTCTTGCCATGACATTCATATGGAAGGTTTTGCTATCTCGTTGTCATACCATTTTAGAGCACACAAAGCTCCACCTCAGGAAGATTTGTGATGATGCATTGGCAGAACAAAATGATTTGCCAGAGGTTTTGCCTTCTACGCTCAACATCTCTGACTTCATGAGAAAAGGTAAGGGGTTCTGCCAAGCAGTCTCCCTCCTCCACAGCACAGGGTTTTTTGTCCTTTGTTCACTTAACCTTCTTCTTGCTAGTTTGGAAAACATTTACGCACCTGGATGTTTCCATGTTGCTAGTCTCTGGAATGCCTCTGTTTCTTCGTCTTGTTACATTGGGTCAAGTATTATGGATGGAGTAGGTTGGGACAAGAAAGGAGGTTATGACTTTGGATTTTGTGTATATAGATGTATGCTGTCTGCATCCCAACATGTCTGACCAGGTCCTTGATTTCAGCTTTGTATTGAGAATCTCCACTGAGCTGTTCAAAACAACATCCAAGTACCTCCATTAAGCAATGAGAGGAAAGAAAAGGGTAGTTAAAGTTTTTCTTCCTGACTCCGATTTATCTGTATTTTGGTGAAAGGTGTAATAAGCTGGTGTAATAAACCTCTCGTGTAATAAATTCTCTTGTCCTGTAGACCAACAATGAAGTTCTAAAATGTCTTAGCATCTTGTAGTTTCTACTACTCTTACTTTATGTCTCCTTTCCATGTTGTTAATATGAATGTAGTTATGATCAAAAGGATTTGACCTCACAAGGAGAAACAGTAGAAATAATTAAGAGACCAAAGAAAGTATAATATGACTTTTTGTATTGGGAAAAAGAGTGAGTAGTTACATACATAAGCTTTGAAATACTTCTAATTGCTTCTCCAAACATGGTTTAGAAAACATGTCTAAGATACTACAGAGCTGTATGAAGTCCCAGATACACAGGAGGATAGAGAAGAGGGAAGCAGTGTGAAACACCTTTGTTTGAAGATGTGTGCCCGCTGAAGACAATGAATCAGCCAAAGCACATAATGATAGGTCCCATCTTTCGCAAACTCAGCCTCGCTTTGGTCTTTGTAAAAATCATAGCACAAGGCCTCTTGGAATGCATTTCTGGGCTCGTGGAGGAGAAGACAGTGAGGAACAGCCAATATTGGATTTGACAATGGTCACTGGTGCCTGACCAACTGGATTGCTTTCCATGACAAATGTGTAGGTCTGTGTAGGAGGGGACACCAGTGTAACTTTGACTTAGCAAGGTTTATGAGTTAGTCTCCCACAGTATTCTTGCATCCAAAGGGGAACATTATGGTTCAGCATGGGTGGACAACTAGATGGGTAAAAAACTGGTTGAGTGGTTGAGCTCAGCAGATAGGGGTTAATGGGTCATACTTGAACTCTGCCCTTGGTAAAGCCATGATGTCTGTCCCAAATCACATCCCTGTCCTCCACGTGCCTTAGCACAGCTTCCAGCAGGATCTGTTCCATGATGTTCCCAGGCTCAGAGGTGATGCTCACAGGTCAGTTGTTCCCAGAGTCCTCCTTTCTACCCTTTTTAAAGATGGGTACAATGTTTTCCCTTTTCCAGTCACCTGAGACTTCACCTGACAGCCACAACTTTTCAAATGTCATGGAGAGTGGTTTGGGAACTACATCAGCTGGTTCCCTCAGGATTCTGGGATGCATCTCACTGGCTGCTGTAGACTTTAAGTATGTTCAAGTTCTTCAGGTGGTCATGAACCTGATCTTTACTTAGAGTGGGAGAGACTTTGCTCCTCCAGTCCCCATCCTGCTTTTCATCCACTCAAGAGATGTGGGAAGAGGAGTTACCATTGAAGACTGCAACAACAGAAGTTGTTAGTACCTCGGCTTTCTCCCCAGTCTTTGTTACCAGTGTACCAGCACTGTCTGTCAGGGCACACACCTCCTTTGACCTCCAAATGAGAAGACAGGCAGAAGGGTAGCACTGTAGAAAAGGTCCTGGGTCTCTTGGTTGTCAATGAGCCAGATGTGCACACAGGCAACAACCAGGACCAACAGAATCCTGCACTGTCCGGGAGCACAACTAGTCAGCTGAGAGAAGGAATTATTACTGTCTCCCCAGCACTACAATATTAGACTATTGGATTCAGTTTTGACCTCCATAAAGGAAGTGCATGACAAACTGCTGGAGCAAGTTCAGTGGAGAGCCACGAGGGTTGTTAGGGGTTGGTGCACTTATCCTGTGCAGAGAAGGCTGGGGAGGCAGGACTTACTCTGCCTGAAGAAGAGACAGGAGATCTCACAGCACCCCTGTAGTACTGACACAGAGGTAGGTTTTCAAGAGGATGGACCAAGGTTCTTTACCGGAGTGAACACTGTGAGGACAAGAGACAAAGGGCAGAACTTCAAAGTAGGTGTTCAGGCTGGATTTGAGGAGAAACCCCTTTACCCTAAAGGCAGTCAGAGAGAGGAGCAGGTTAAGTGAAGTTCCGTTGGCCTTTCTTTTCAACATAGTCTGTCCTCTTGAAATGTCTTTCTTTTGTATTGATCTAATAGTTTTTCCCCTCTTAAGAGTCAGAGGCTCAAGATTTGGAAAGCTGAAACTCATGTGAATAAATCCTTCCTACAATCTGGGAAACTACCTTATAATGGTATCAAAATTTGGCTGTTACAAAAGCTTGAGGAAGTAACCAATTAATCTTTTTATAAAAAGGCGAAAATGCATTCAATTAACAAATAACTACATACACTTCGGAATCACTTACCAAGGCAGGTAGTTACAGGGTTTCTTTGATAGAAGAAGGTAGAATGGTCATTTTTATCATTAAGGTGTAAATGAAGTGTGAGATTTTGGATATTTTTTAACAACTGAGTCTCCAGATACATATTTATAAGCTGTAACACATAGGCAAGAACTAAATTTTTTGTGCTTTAACTTCCCTTCTTATCTCTGAGCAACGTCTATAGCCAGTCAAAACAACCTAAACCATCCAATGGTTGTCTTCAGCCAAGTCTGCCAAAACATCTGTTGCCAGCAGCCATGGAATATGGCAGCAGCTGAAGGTTAGCCATCCTTTCCATTTCACATGTGTAGCACACCTGCTGCCCTAGACAGCAGAAAAAAAGTCAGGTAAAGAATTATTACTGGAGCTGTCACATTAACAAATGTGATAACTCACTAGAAGTGTTTTTTTCCTCATGCAGGAATTGTTGCTCAACAGGCTGAAAGATGAAATAAACAGGATAAAACTACCACTTCTTAGGTATACTTTCATTTTTTTTAAGTAAAGAAGTGCCTCACAGATGAAAACAAGCAAAATTCTTTGAGCATTCATTGTCTTTGTTTTGACAAGATTAGTAAGACAAGATGAGGAAAATAAAGTAAGGCCTCTGAAAAGAAAATTTACTTCCTTTTATATACTGATAAACATTTTGTGGCACTTACGGTGCTGTAACCTCTTTAAACTCAAGTTATGCAACTCCAGGGTAGGCAGTACAGGAAAACTGCCATTTTTACAAGTTTCTTGGCTTGGTAGAGGTGTATTTGGTACATGGAGCAAGCTTTGCACCTTGGATCTTCTGAACCTTTTGTAACCTCTTGTACTCTTTATCTAGGAAGGAAACAAACTGTGACAGATAGAAAGCCTTTGATACTACTGAGAAATGCAGGTTCTGGTACATCATCCCAAATTTATGTACAAGATTAAATAAGTTTGATGTGCTGTCAATATCACATCGTGTTTTTATTCTTTAAGGAATACAGTTAATTATACCAGAGCTCTCTTGACACTCAGTATGAAGAAATTCAGTTACCCAATTCTTTCATGAAGCAATTTATTTGTAAGCAAGCTTCAAGAAACCTGAAAATAAATAATCATGTCAGATCCAGGTGGGATCCAGAGAGGATTTCATAAAACTGGATAAATATGGAAGTAGTGGGTGAAAAGCAGATGGAGCTGTGCTGTTTTCCAGTGGACTGCCCTGGCCTTCCCATTTCCTGGTTTCTCAGAGAGCTATAAACAATTTCATCCATCCACTCACGTGATGGGAGTGGGAGTTGTTAGCTTCTCAAATGCCAGACAATCTTGCTAAATTTTTGTTTCTATAAAATGTGTTCTTTACATGTTGGTGAAGTGTGAAAGTGTGAAATCCAATAGTACCTATCCCATAGAGCCGCGAGCAAAAGCCCTTCTAAGATTAGCTGGAATCTTCTATATTGTTGACTTCTATTTCCTGAATTCCCTTCATTACCACAAGGCATTGGAAGAGAGGAATGACACAAACCATATGTGGAGGTTGAAAAGGAAAGTTTAAAATAAATTGTGGCTTCTAAGAACCAGGAATTTAAAACACAGGAATTGCTTTGAATGTGCCCTCCTATTGGCAACCAGCAGGGAAGACGAGCTACAGGGGAGTTGGTTTCATTTGGTTTAAACCAGCACATCAATATTTGGAAATTGAGGGATAATGCTGTTTTGGCTCATGAAAGGAAGTGGCTCATGAAGTATCACCTTCCTAAGCAAGAGAGGTTTCAGATTAGCAGTTTTTTCACCTCTCCATGTTGGTGATGTCTGAATCAAAAGTAAATCCTGATGTTTATTTAAATAGGATACCTTTCTTTTTTTCTCAAAATCTCACAGCTGAAGAGACAACAAAAGTAGTAGATAATTTTCTGCACTCTTTGTCTTGCAATGGAAAACAGAAAAAAAATTCAATTTCTTATACCCATACTACAAAAAAATAGGTAAGTACCTAGCATATAATTAGTTGGGGGTTTTTTGTTTCATAATAGCTCTACAGTTACTTCCTGAAAAAAAGTCTTTAAAACAACTGTTCTGATCACACTAGAAATAAATCAAGTGCTGACTTGTTAATTAAAACCACCAACTGCCCCTGAGTAAGAGAAGGAAAAGCTCTGCTATGGAAAGCCAACAAAAACTTCTGGGTCAGTTCCAAGTTATGCGGTAAGATATGGTATATCTTTCAACATTTTATTTGATTCTTTATTTAGCCAGATTAAGAGACTATACCTTTTCAGATAAATGTTATAATAAGGAACACATTAGACTGCATAATCTAAACAAAATTACATATTAATGTTTATATATCAAATATATGCACGCTTTTCACATAGGTACAGAGACTTATATGAGAAGAAAATCCTTCCGTTTAAATTCGTCCATCAGTTGTGGGAAAAAAACCTACAGAGATCCCATCAAGTAATAGATCTTTATTTCACCAAAACCATTTTAGTTAGTAGTAGTGAGTATTTAATGAGAAGGTAGATACGTTTATCACAGGCAGACATAACTGCAGAACTTATATTTTAGCATTTACACTTCTTACTGTCTCAGAAGTTTCTCTAGTTCTGCTAACAAAACTGAGACTTAGTAAATAATAAGCCATATCAAGGCTGAAAGTAAAGAAAACCGTGTAACAACATAGCAAAGTCAAGAGGCTGACATTTTAGGCCCGGCCAGCTAGCAAATATGATGATATGACAGGTAAGTTATTTGTGCTTCAAATACATTGATTTTAATATTTAATAGCTTATTTCCAGCTTTTAAATTTCAGAACAAATAACTTCCTAACAAAGTACATAAGTGATTTGCTCAGAGTTAATGAATCACCTCTCTGGGAGGAAAACACCAACCAATCAACCGAAAAACCAGCTAGAGTTTGATTTATTTATTTAATGTAAAGGATTGCCAGTTTAACTTCTTTAGTCCTGTTTTGTCTCTGGACCTAGGGAACATGTAAGCATTCTTATGAATAGAGTAGCTTAATGCATTCTGAACTGCAAAATATGCAGAAACACCCACAGAATAACAGATGCTGTTAAGGTTTAGTAAGAGTTGTGCACTCTGAAAATAAAATGTTCAAGCCTTGTTGTTAAAACCACATTGCAACTTCTGATTCTACACTGTAATAATGTATCAGAAACCCAGTGTATACAACACCAATTTTTAATATATGTGTGTATATATATAAATATATAGCATTATTTATCTCTGTGCGTGACAGAACCTGTTGGCCTACCGGATAGATCTACTCCTTCACCAGCAAGAATATAAAGAAATACCACGTGTGCTGAACTCCAGAGTGATGTGCTTATGCATGAGATTCTCCTTTGGCTGTGTCACTGGTGCCCACATGGATGACAGGAGGTCAAGTCTGAGGGCTTGACAAAAGCACCCCAGATCAAAGGTCCTGGCAAGCAGCAAACCTTCTGAGAAAGTGAGGTCAGCAAAAGTAGAGTCTCCAGCCGCCATGACTTGCTCTGTCCTTGTGAGGGGCTGAGATGTCTTTCCGGACCAAGCTTGTTTCTGTTTATCTGTTTTCAGAGTATTGCACCTGAGTGCCTTCAGTTCATACCTACATGACCAAAAAGAGTCATTGTCCTGTTGCGAGGAGTCGCAGTCTCCCAGTGTTTCTACCTTGGGAGTCTCCACTGTTCCCATCTTGGGAGTCCAAACCTACTACAGAGTCCAGCATAGCCTTTTAGCTGTCCCACCTCTTAAGCAGGTATTGCAGATAAATTCTTAAAGTAAGTCATCATTGTGGAGTTAAAGAGGTTTGTTGATGATTAAATAATTACAAAATTATAATTAAACAATTATTGAATAATAATTAAAGAGTAATGTAATTAAACAACTACAGTGCACTGCTCAATGGCTTCAGGGTGGGGCCACAGATGTCTATAGTGTAATGTGGTTGATTTTTTGTTAACCTGCCTTGGTGCAGAAGTACAGCCACAGCAGTTTTAGTTTTGGCTAGTCCTGCTCAGGATGGTTCTGTTAGGTCCTGATAAATTGTGGTCTAGGCTCCTTGGTTCCTGAGAAGGCAATGGCCTGGCACAGTTCTCTGGGTGTGCACAGCAAGGCTGACTGTCGGAGATGCCTGAACCGAAGTGCTGTTCCCTCACTGCTTCAGACGGCTCCAGCACTTACCTCTGCACAGGCACCTCCTTGGAGGGATCCTGTTGCCCTGCTTCTCATCCTCCCTGGTGTTATGTGGTGTGCTGCCTTCTGCCATAGCTTCTGCACCAGGCAGCCCTGTACCTGAGCCCTGCACCTCAGCCAGACCTCAACCTCCCCTGAGAGGTTGTATCACCCTGGGAAGAGGCACCTAGCACTCCATATAACCCTAGACCTCCAGGGCCCCCCATGTTCTCCTGGAGCAGCATCTGGGCTGGTGCTAAGGGGCATGACATTGTGCTGGCTCTAGCACAGTCTTCAGCAGTGCTTCTGTGCACCCTTTGTGTCCCCTGTAATGGGAATGCTGTGCTAAAGGCCAGCTGCCCCTCACCAGTGGATCACTGCTCTTCTCTAGTACAGCTGAACAGAAGTAAATACCCCCTGACCAGGAAAGCACTGACTTGGAACTGCTGTGTTCCACAGTAAGGAAAACAGAAGGAGGAGCAGCAGTGTATCTCTATCTGTGAAAAATAAAAACAGGTCTGTTATGTGCCGAGTACCCATTTGCTACCGCTGGTTATGACTATGTTTCCTTCTTCTGCTCTATAACAATTTGTAACTAAAATGAGTTTTGTTGAGTGCAGTCCATGGTTGATTAATAGAAAGATAATTCCTGTCAATGCTGCTGCAAACACCAGTTTTGTAGGTGTTTATTTCATTGAATAATGTGGAATAGGAGAGGACTGTGGAGCTCAAAGCAGATCTAACCTTAATGTTATATCCAAGTTCGGTATTAAAGCAGTTCCCCACATTCTCCCAGCAGGACTGTTGACTTGCTTTATCACCTTGTTATGCAGACAAAACTTTACAATGTGTAACTCAGTTCAAGATTTCAGAAAGAATGTGAGTTTTCCAATCCATGCTGCAAGTAATAAAAACCTGCTTGTGTGCTCTGTGACATAACTGGACAGGACCAGCAGGCAGTCATGGATATAAATTTTCAAGGTGTGCAGGGCAGCCAATAGCTTGGGCAACAGTGTGACATTTCAGAGGGTCACGCAGGGAAGGAAATGTAGCAGTGACCCTTATTATTGCAGAATTGATGTCCTTAAATTCTCCATGGTCCAAAAGAAATGAGCATCCAGTTTAAAAATGGGCCTACCACTAAGTTAACAGTGATCCTGCACTTGTGCATTATAATATGGGAACAGGTGCCAGCACCTCCAGAACCAAAGCTGTGATGGGCCTGGAGAAAAGGTGAAAGCTCATCCCAAACCCAGGGACCCACCTGCAGGCTGGTTACAGGACAGAAAAACCATGAATTGTGCAGATTCCCACCACAGACCACTAACATAATGGAAATCTAAGCACTGGAGTGTTGAAGTGCATTAGGAATAAAAAAGGTGAATGAGATTTCACTGGTGGAAATGAAGCACTGAGAGCCTGATAACACTCAAGTTAACATTTTATAGGAAATCCCATTGGATAGCTTTCTCTTGGCACAATCACAGCTTTTCATTAAGGTCTCTGGTAAATGAGGCAGTCTGTTCACTGAAGAGAAGTTGACAAAGGAGGTACTATTTGCACATAGAGCAGTAGTTGAGAATTTCCCACTCTCATGGCATCTAGATGTTGTGCTCAGAAAAGGGGTGAAAAAGCCCACCAACCTCTTCTTCGCTATGTTATCCCCATGTTCTTGTTTGTGTGCAAAGAATTGAACTACTTGCAAATGGGCAAAAAGACAACCTTTGTGAGATGTAATTTAGCTCTGCACTCTCACTTTCAATAATGGTCAGGGTATATCCTTCACGATGCATTTGGTCTCTGCCCTCAGAGGCAGGAGAATATGTCGGGGAAACATCCATCCTGACTGTGCCATATCATAGGTGATCTGATGATCTGATCTGCTCTGTTCAGGAAGCCTTGGAAGAAACTACGCGGAATGTTCTTAAATTGCTGGTTTTATTCAGCCTGTTAATTTGCTGTGGGAAAATTGAGGAATCCAAAAGCAAAGTACTAGTACAAACATCTTGGGAAAAATAGGCAGTATCCACTTTTTCACTGAAAAGTAGTTAAGAACAGTCATTCATGTTCAGGCATAACGATAGGTAAAATGTTACAGACAAACAGTCCACCATTAGAGTGCAGCAAAGGAATTCCTACTGCTCTTCTGTGCATCTTTAATGCTCTTTGAGCAAAATGCGTATGTATAGGAAGCTTCTTTTCAAAAAGCATGTTTTCCATTGCTTTCTATAATGTGCCAGTTGTTTTTAACAAAACTCTAGATGTCAGAGCAACTACTAGTAATTTCTAGTCAGCACAGGGAATGGAAGGGTAGCGCTGTACTGAATGTTCAAGGCTGTTATGTTTACCAGTCACCAAATGCATGCAGCAAGCATGTAGTAGGAAACAGGTGCCTCTTAGGTAAGGGTTAGTGACTTTGTGCACAAGTGCTTTAGGCAGGTACAGTGGCAAAGTGAAAACTGCTATCTTAGACTAGTCACATGATAGATGCTAAGTTGACTGGGCTCCAGAGTTTGTTTCTTCTACCAACTTTCTGCATTAATTTACTCCTCACTTCATCCTGCTGCGTCAGATGAGTAACATGTTCTGTCAGAGTCCTGAGCTCAGTAAGGGAGTGTTAGTGCAACTGCAACACAAACTACGAACAGCTTAAGTCCAGGCTTACTGTGTGCAAGGGTGTTTTACATAGGCTATACACCAAAAGTTTAAAGAACATTTTGAATATGGACGGGTTGTTTTCAGGTGAGCCTTCACAGGAATCTAGTCTGAGTTAAAGTCCTCTACACCATTCCAGATATGCAGGGAAATACACTGGTGGTCAGCAAAGACTTCTGCATTTGCTGCAAGTTATGTCATTACTCTTGAAAGGGACGAGAACAATCCTTCCACTTCCATGATGCAAACAATTTTTCTTTCTCATGCTCTGTACAGCAATTATAAGTTGATCATAGATTATCTGCTTTGGAAGAAATTCTCCAAAAGCATTACATAGTCTGGTGCTGAAGGCGCAGTGCTGACAGTGAAATGTTTTACTTGTCTCAGACAATTTATTCTCTACTTTTGGGTACATAGTCCCATCCTCAAGTCCCTTTTCTTCAGTTCCTGTGGCAGAGTCGAACAAATGCTTTTATTCTGCAAGAAAACACTATTATTCCTTGACAGTACACTTGTGTGCGTTTCTACTAGGGACTAAGAACAGGATCTGAACTCCTAAGTCAATGCCCTCTGACGGGCAGGAGTGATAACGAGCCTCCGCTAAACCCCGTTTAACCAGTAGATGGCAGAACTTAAATCTTTGTTTTGCTACCGAAACTGAAGTTCAGTAAACGTTACTGCAATTTTCTGAAGATTCATTTAAAGAAAGACAATTAAGTAAACCAGTGCTAAGACCAGAAGCAAATTATAATATATTTGTTAAAATAGGCCAGCCATAGAATTTCCTTTAGAGGATGCACAATCAGCTAATTAAAGAGGGAAATGCAGTAGACCCTCAGTTCAACAACCAGAATCCATGCTGGTATTTCTGAGAGGTCTTCTAGGAGCTGTCAAACTCTCTATTTTCAGACTTGTAGTCCTGTTGCACACTGACAATTTGACCAGCTTGAAACAGTGATGATGGACAATGAAATCTCAGCATGAACTCCTTCATGAACCACCAAACATATTTTCCTGTACTCAGGACAAGCTGTAGGCCATAACCTGCAAGCTACCATCTCACCAGTTCATTCACAGATGGCTTCCTGGAGTGAAACACTTTTACTGAGTGTTGAACTCATTTGAATATATAAATTCATATGCTCTGTAGAACATAGTATGTTAAGTGATGTTCTCTTAGGTGCTGCTTATGGGGACATAGCACACCAGAGCAAACATCACCAGGCCTTTTCATTATACTGCAGGGAGCCAGGAAAGACAGGGCACATGCAGACACTTTTTTTTGATGACAGGTCCAAAGCTCTAGGTCCTCTAGGCTGCCAGCTCAAGTTTATTACCTCCCCGTCAGCCCTATCATAGCCCAGTTTGAGATGATTGCAGCAATCCCGGGATTGCAGCAATCCCGGGATTGCTGCAACCTCAGTGATCAGCTGAGCCTGCTTGGAAGATTGCTACAACACTGAAGTCTACTGCTATATGTTAAGGCTTTATTGGCTGTAATAAGCTGAAAGCTGTCTCTTGGGAATTCAAAGTATTTGTAACTTCTTGTTAGGATCAGAAAGAGTGAAATATGTTTAGACACACAATAGTGAAGTCAGATAGGAATTGAACAGATATTTTGTGCTCCCTGAACTTCCAGGACATTGGTGAATAACCTCAAAGAACACTCTGAAGGAATCTGGTATTAGAACAAGCTTCTTGTAAATGGATTTCAGTAAGACAGAAAGGACAAAGGACTGACACACAGTTACTCATCTACTGTGAAATAATTTCATGAAAACCCTAAAAGCACTCTAGGATGCACATGACTGCAACATGAAAGGCATTGTTATTCCTATTTTCATCCATCTTCACTGCAAGAGTAGAAAATAATTTTCTTTAATCCTGATTTAGGACAATGCATGATTGTCCAAGAGAACTGTTGGACATCCTTACAATCTGATTCTAAACCCAAGAACCCATTTCAGTAAACATCTTCCTTACAAACAGTGGATCTAATATGGTTCTCACCTCCTGGCAGTCTTGGGAGAAAGGCAAACCCACACATTTTTAGTCATGTGCTAAGTAAGACACGTTATTGTAAACTCAGCCCCACTGAGAAGAATGACAGCCTCAAATACTCAAATGCTGGAAACACCAGCAATAACATTCAGACAGCCTTGCCATAAACACTTGAATGAACAGCCTATCTTCCAATCCCATGATAGGCTCTGTGTCCTTACACAGAACCAGTAGGAACTGTCCTTACCAGAAACAGTTCTGCCTCTCTTTCTAGGATATAAAATCTTCCTTTCTACCTATCAACCTCAGAGGCCTTCCCTCCCCACGGAACAGAAAGTACAAACCTTGCAGATATTCACTGGGAAAAATCAGAGCTGATGTTTGGATTTCCCATTTCTGTTGCTGACCTGCTATTTTCACTAGTCTTTGCTTTTTGTCCAAGAGATTTTAGGTCAATCAGATTTTGCAGGAATTGTTTTGGTATCTAGGTATGGAGAATTTTATTAATGATTCAAAACTTTGTGATACACATGGGCCTTGGAAGTCTGTTTTGTTAGAAACAACAACAACATTAAAATTTTTAAATTTTCTTTTTAATGGAAGTGACCCAGAGAATCATTACAGGACTTAATCACACAAAGAGGAATATATCTGAAATGCTTTTATTACTATTAATTAAACATATAGAAAAATAAAAACTTATATCAAAGAATGAAACATCTAAAGCTGTAAGAGGTTTTAGAAATTCACTGGCTTTTCATACCATCAGAGTCATCTACTGTTTCGTGGTGTCATGTAGAAACATGGGCTTCCACCTCCAAGAGCCAAAAGTCAAACTACAAACATAACTGTGTTCTGCCAAACTCAGTCTTAGGAACCTCTCTGGCCAAAGGTTTGAAAACAATATTATGAGTTAATGTCCAGTTCCATGTTAAGCATTTGTTAAGCAAATCGTATGTTCTAAAAACTAATACAATTCTAAAAGAAGAACTTAGTGCAAGTAAATTACTTCATGTGGTATTTATGCTGAACAGAAAACAGGCCAACCTGGAAGAGATTTTGAGCAATGACTCAAAAGTACTGTATATTGTAGATTACAGGCTATTTAGAGGTATCAGGTCAGAGAATAGCAGGTTTAACTACAGAGGGTCCCTAGAAGTCTTAACTGTTCAGTGAAACCAGTAGCAGGTGTGCCAAAGCCAGGATTTCTGTATTTAGCTTAGGAAAAAAAAAAAAATCCTACGTGATGTATCTCATTTGCTAGATCTTGGGGTCCTTCCCACTGATTTCTCCTGGTCTGACAGTTTCAGCTGGACAATATATGTAGGCAGGAGGATCTGTCAACACAGGTCAGTGTGCAGGAATCCAACCCTCAAACAATCAGATGAGACATCATGGGCATTGTCTATGTTTCATCCTTCTTTACAAGTGGAGCTAAGCACTTCCATTTTCACTTACTTGAGACTTGCTCCTCTGCAGCGAAGCCAGTGAGTAACACAGTTTGCTCTTACCCTGAGCTTTCTTCAGGTAAAAACAAAACATTACTGATCTTGTTTTACTCCAACTCTCAGTGGTTAGCATGTCTTCTAGCCAGTGCTCTCCAAGACCTTACCAAGACTTGCAGAATATTTACATTCCTTCCGTGCAACTCCTCTTTACTATGTATACAATTATTTTTCCTGGAATTAGATACTTTTTAGTTTACTTAATTGTTAAGGAAAGTTTCCTGTCTGGCCATCCAGGAACCACTCTGGCAGGCACTCTCAGACCACGTGAGCTGGAACGGAGGTCACTTCACAATGGGTGGCTCCAGTGAGCTGAGGGGTGCCCTGTTTGACTCCCTACACATCCCACTCTCACCCAGTCAGACCAGGTTTCCTTATGGGCTGGACCCCAGGTTTCCTTATGGGCTGGACCCCAGGTTTCCCACGACAGAGTCTCAGACTCCTGGATTTTTACAATGGTTTAATCATGGTGCAGTGACAAAATAATAGCTCAAGCTGGTGCCTCCGAGGAGGGACACTGAGCAAAGCAAACCCTGGGCTTTTGTACCCTCATAGTCTTAAGTGTGTGAAAGTCTGGGGTCTTCCAGCTGATCCCTTGGCTCCTGCTGTGTCTCTCAGTGTCTGCTCACCTGACTGGGCCACAGGGTCCTGCACCCTTTGTTGGGTCAACGCCAGTTCCTGGCCTCTTACACTTCTGGCTCCTGCTATCCAGAGCTCAACCGGCAGCTCCCACTGCAGCTGCACCCCGACTACCTGCACTGAATGTATTCCTCAACATTATTCAAGCCCAAACAGTATACTGTTCTACTGGGAACACGCTGGACACTGATAAACTCTCCACATCAGCTATGGAGGTGATGTAAATTATGTCCTCTAGGATGTCCTCTACTCTGATATTGTTCTTTAATATTGACGTCATGATATTGATCTTGACCACCTTGTGAGTAACAGCCTGTTTCTGCCAACAGCCAAGTCAGTGAGCTCTTCCCCTGCCAAGAGAAACAACAGGAGGTCCCATTCCTATTGCGCTGCCACAAGGATGAGGATGCGGTCCTATGTGTCAGGTGGTGTCCCGAGGGACACCTGTTCGCTTCCGGCCCCAGGCTTCACTGACAGCACCTCTGGACTCCTCCGAAGCCTGACCAAGTGCTCGTGCTGGGAGAATGTGGCGCACTTACAGCAGGCACAAGGCACATCTCAACCCACACCCCGCTGCCCGTGTCACAGTGCCCGTCCCCCCGATGGCTCTGCCCGCAGCAGATCTGGCCTTGACCTCGGTACCACCCTCCTACCCACCCCTCCACACTCACAGCACTCCCTCTCCTCCTCCCACATCCAGGGAAAGGGGCTAGGCGAGGAAAGCAGCGGCTTTCTAGGGGGCCAGGGCTGCGGGCAAGAAGGGGAAGCCCGCCCGCCGCGCGGCTGGCCATCCGCTCGCTCGTCCTCCCTCCCTCCCTCGCTCCCTCCCTCCCTCCCTTCCCGCCTCCCGCTCGGGCGGCTGGCGGCCATCCCGCCGCCGCTCCGGCCTCGGAGCGCGGGGCGGAGCCCGCCCGCCACCGCCCCTTCCCTCTCCCTGCGCCCGGCGGCCCCTGACGGCGAGCGGCGGCTGCGGCGGTGTGTGCTCCTCGCTCTCCGGTGAGTGCGGGCCCCCGCCGCCCCGCTTCTCTCCCGCCCGGCGCCGGCGGCTCGGATGCCCGGGAGCCGCTGCCCCGGCCGCGGCGTTCCCATTCCCGGCAGCCGCGGGGGAAGGTGGCGGGGTGGAGGGGCGCCCCTCAGGGCAGAGCCGGGACGGGTGCGGGCCCGGGCAGAGGGCGGGGACCGGCGGCTAGCAGGGCCCGGCGGCAAGGACGAGGGATTCAGCCGTCTGCCGGCCCCGGCTCCCGCGGTGGGGGCTGGAAAGGGTCGTTGGATGCTGCGGAGGGAAGGCGGCTCTGACGGAGCAGCCCCTGCGAGGCACCATCTCGTAGCAGTGGCGGCAGCAGCGGCGGCCGGCCGTGCGGCCCCCGCCGCGGCTCCGGGCCCCGGCTGGCGAAATCGGGTCTCTCCAACACCCGGCTTGGGGGAGGCTCACAGCGTGTACAGGGGGCGGCTGCTGCAGAGCGGAGAAAGAGGAATAGATTTAGCTCGAGAAGAGCGGGCGTGGAAGAGAAGTTGTGCTGCCCTGTCCTTATCTAGGTGAAGCTTTAACATTGATTTTCCTCCTGGAACTACTCGAGCCTTGTGTATTGGTATTTCAGTAGTATCTAGATAGTGGAGGATAGTGCAACGTGTACATATCAAGCACAGAGCAACTCCTCTGTGTTGCAAAAAACTCAGTAGATCTGCAACAGAAGTGGGACAGGGAAAGGATGGAAGAAAAGAAAAGAAAAAAATTAGAGGTGATGCCTCTAAAGTGTCGAGTTTTAATAGTTTTGGGTGACAGAATAATCTGTTTCATGTTCATGACACAGACAGCAGGTGCAGGTGTTCTGTAACAGTCCTGGAGGTTGTAGCACAGATGCAGGTATTTGCCTTCTGATTTAACTTGACTTAGGACTGTGGCTGTGGAGATGCCCAGCTTCAGTAACTGGATCAGGTGTATGTTTGAATCAGTCCCTGTTTATGTTCAGCATGTTTCCATGTTTCATAACGTCACCACAGTTCTCATTTATTTTTTAACTGGAGGTTGTACTTTGAGTTTTAGTTTCCACCTCTTAAGCTAGTGAACGTGGGGGGAGGGGGATAAAGGGGAAGACGGAGAGGTTTGGACTTTAGTATTTTTTAGTATCAGCAGGAAACTTGGTCTAAAACAGAGGATTCTCTCTCCAAACAATTGGAATTGAATTAATATCTCTGAGCACTCAGTGCTGTTGCTATTGTTCACACTGGCTTTATCAATCCACAAAACCGAAGTAAAGGAAGACCACCCTAGAGAAATATTAACACTGGAATGTTTATTTAGTAATTGCTTTGCTTAAAAGCAATTGTATTTCATCAGAATGTCCTAATAAACTTCTGGGGATTGTTACTGCTTCAAAGAAAGTAAGAGAAGTGTAATGGGCATAGAGTAGGAAGTGCAGCTGAGTCTTGTGCCTTCCAGGATCTGTGGTGTGTGTGAGGAGTTATTAGGAAAATAATCAATACTTTACTCATCTCAGACTTTGTAAGATAGAGGAGATTTCTGGAGAAGCTTTCCACATAAAAAGAAGTCTGATCACTTAGCAGTACTTTACGGAGTATGTAATGCAGACTATTACTGAATTGAAAAGACCATAAAAAACTGCAGGTTTTTATCATATCACATTTGTAATTTAGCACCTTTCTTTCTCTCTGGTTGTCTGTGGCCAGAGAATGATACACTCTAACTTTGATACTATTTGGTGAAGTTTTTATAGTAGTGTTGAAAGAGCCAAAACAATAAATGCAGAAAATTAGAGAAGAAATAATATTTGAATAGTAAGAAATGGAGCAAATCTCTTTTGCTAGTGTTTTCCAGCACAGACTCTCACTGCAGGATTTAACCATGTAAGAGCTGGAAATTTACTCCCTCCTTGGAGTAATAATCCACTTAAGCTAAGCAGAAAGATGGAAATTGAAGAGTGGTCCCTTTGTGTCTTGAAATATAGAGAAGGTAGAGAGGAGTCTTAATTGCGTGAAAAGGAGATACATTTTTTTCAGGGTTTTTGCCTTCACTGCTACCTTAGGGTTAATAGTTAATTCAGAAAGTTTCCTCTAGGTAGTTGGCACTTCCTTGGAAGAATTGGGACATCCCACAGCTCTAGGGTCAGGACTTCAGATGCTTGTGAAAGAGGGTGTTAATTTTGGTTGTTTGGGGGTTTTTTTGCCTACCTTTTCTGTGTGAAAACTGTTATGAAAAAGTTGATTTAAAAATGTTTAGTGGAACTTAATTTGCCTCCCTAGGGAGCTCAGCCAGTAAACTCTGCTAACAGCTAGTTCGAGTTCATGAAATTGTATCAGACACATACTTGTTCTTACAGACTGCAGCCATGGGTGTTTGAAAGCTGGATTCATCTACATGAGTAGTTGAAAAGCTGCCAAGATTTCAGGCAGCAGTTTCTGGTGTGAGAAAATTATCTTTATTTCCAGACCACAAATTCAGAATTTGTCTTGAAATGGTGTGACAAGTTAGGACCCCACAGTGTCAGATTATTTCACAGCAGTAGTAATTGTCTCAACAGTTCTTCATCCTGGAAGGAATCCTTCCGCCTACATATCTCTGGTAGCTCCGAAACAGTTCAGATTTCAAGTTGCAGAAAATGAGTTTTCAAGGTGCAGAGAGAGAGCAGTTTGTAGAGCTGGTATAATGGTAATGGCATGAGTACAGAGCTGATTCACAATACTCTCATTTTCTTTGCCTTTCCCATGCACCTCTGCTGCGTTTCTTCACCCTTGACAGGAGTCATTTGAAACTGACAGAGCAATACTGAGATGTCTTTTAATCCTGCCTTTTGAAATTGAACCAAAATTTCAGACCAAATCTTTGTACACACTCCCTGTATTCCACACTTCTTGCAGTGCTTCCATGTTGGTTTTGGGTTTTTTCTAACAAACACTGAAAGCTAGTTCTTTGTTAAAACTGGTCCGAGCTGCATATTTGTTAGTGAACAGTCTAAGAGTACTAGCATAGGGTAAAAAAGCAGCAGGTTTGTATAGAGGTAGGAAGTAGGTTAAAGTTCACAGCTACTCTTTCAGGAGGTGGGGAAAAAACTTCATTTTTCAGTGTTTGGTAGTCTCCAGATGAGCTTCCCTTTATTCTCGGGCGTAACGCTGCTCGTTTTCCTGTAGCAAAAAAGGAAAATTGGTCTCTGCTTTTATCTGGGGCGCTCAGTGGTGAGTGTGCTGACAAAGCATTCCCTTAACACTTAGACCTGCTTAATTATGATCTGGATTTTGTGAAGACTAGATTGCATTTCAAAGTCTGCCTGAGAGCACGTGAGAGCACACTACACATGTACTTGCCTGGGTTACGAACGGCTGGTGAGATCTGCATGAGAGAAGTGTTGTGTCTGTCCCTCTGAGTTGTAAGTGCACAATACCTGTGTTGAGGTGAGGGAGGGGGTGGCATTTGGCTTTCTGGAGGGATGACTTGTAGGGGTTTAATGTCTACATCTTGGAACTGGGCATGCATCTAAAGATCCAGCTCACTTGAAGCTGGAGTTACTGTAAGACCTAAATGTTTGATTTCACAAACTTGATCTCTGACCTAAACTTTCAGTTCCAATAGGTGTGATACAGCATTGCTAAAAAAGTGAAATGGACAGAACACTTATGACAGCCTGTGAAATACACAGATTGTGGGAATATGCAATTAGCAACCTATTCAGTGCATTGGAAGTTTAGCACTTTATGGATCTGAATAAATAAGTATTTTACTATTGCAGTCAAAAGTTTCAGGCAGCAAGAGAAAGCAGGAACATCTGCAATCCAAAGCTCTATTTGTTCCAGTGCAGTATTCTTCTTGAGCATTAATGTTGAAATGGGCTCCCTGAAACTTTGCCTAGAGATTGTTTAAAAAACCCTCCTTCTTGCATTTTTTCCACTGTGGAATACTGATGTAGTCTATGCTGGCAGAATAGTTGCTCAGTCATCAAATTGTTAGTGGACTTCTGTTTAAGGATCTATATGTTGTGATGGACTTTGTCATGAAGAAACACAAAGATTGTTTCGCCAGCCTCTTTAACCAGTGAAATCTCCTCACTGCCTGTTAGCAGCAATGCAACAGTTACATAGTGGCCTTACCTGCCACAGGTAGAGTAAGTGTTAAATAGTAAGAGCTTCTCTAAATCAAAACAAGAAACCTGTGTTTATTGCAACAGTAATTGCACTCATCTGTTCTTTGTACATCCAAAAGTAATTATAGCATTTTATATTTTTATAAAACAAGACTCTGCTTGTTCTACTTCTGGCATTGAAGTCTATCCAAATTCTGGGGGCATGTGTGGGCTTGAGGTTTTTATTTGCTTTTGGTTTATTTGGTTGGGTTTTTGCCATTTTTTGATGGGTAAAAGGGGTTTTTTGTTGTTGTGTTGTTGTGTGTCTGGTCATCTGTATCTGTCCATCCATTTACCCAGGGTAACAAAAACATTTTTCTTAGGCAACTTGGATATTAAAACTAAAAAACATTCCTGCCACACAAATGTATTTATTAGGATTTTCTTTCTAAACTGGCCTGAATTATGGATTTACTTGTTTTACTACTTTAAACATCTGACTGATACTGAAGAGGTTGCCTTTCCATATCAAAAATGCAGAGTTTTGTCGACGTGCTTAACATGGGTATTCTCCTTCCTTGATTTTCAGGCAAGGTACGCATGCACAGAATTGCATGCTGCAATTCCAATTTGATGGAAGTTCCTACATGGTGGACCTGCTTAGGGATCTTTATTCATGGCTATGCCATCTATAACTTAGGTAAACTGGAAGTAGTCATCAGCATTTCTAATGGAGGCCCACTGCTGAGTAGAGTGTGAAACCATGAGAAGAGCTATGTAAGATTTAGAGGCTCTGGGGAATTGAGCAATAGCCCTTAATTAAAGAAGTCCTGTTCAGCTGTATGTAACTGCTAGTAATGTTGCAAAGTGCATGCTCAATACTATGATGCAGATTTATAACTCAGTAGCCTGCTGCTCTGCTGCAGCTCTGCTTAGATTTTTTTAAGTTGCTTGTTTTTGCTATTTGGAGGTTCTTGTTGCAGACCTGGCAGCTAAGTACAGATGCA
The DNA here is from genome assembly GCA_013398955.1 of Callaeas wilsoni. Taxonomy (NCBI): domain Eukaryota; kingdom Metazoa; phylum Chordata; class Aves; order Passeriformes; family Callaeidae; genus Callaeas; species Callaeas wilsoni. The sequence continues at coordinate 69,660 of VWPU01003973.1, read as the reverse complement.
TACAATGGCAGTCATTTGAGTGGACAAAACCAAGGGAAATAACTTGTGGGTGTAGGAGTGATAATTGCAGCGGGAGGTGGTAAGATCAGATGCAGCAGGGATGAAAAATCTTTCGTTTTTCAAGCAAGGCCATGGATATTGCCTAGGTCCTGCCTTATAACTGGGCAAGGACTTTTACTATGGTGATCCTGCCAGCTCACCTCTTTTTTTCACAGTTTTCGGTTGAAAGTTTCATCACAGAAACATCATATTTTGTCATGTTTCTTCACAAATTTCCTGCAAGTACCAACAGGTCTAGCCTTCCCCTTTTTCTCGATGACTGATAAAATTGCATCTTTGCTTTGCCTGAGTGTAATCTCTTTTAGCATTTCCAGAGTCTGGTAAAATGTCCAAATTAAACTGCTTTTTTGCTCAGTGTGTGCTTCCCAGTGGTGGCCAAGAATTTGCTAACATTTCAGGGAAAAGAGCTTGAAATCTGTTTTAGTTAAGATACTAGGCATTTAGTTTTATGAAGAGATGTCTAAAATTAACCTCTTATCATTAATAATTTAGGCACCCTTTCATAATTGGAAAGACAGCAACTAAGAAATCAAAAATGGAATAGAAAAAGCAATTGTGGAAACATGTTCCCTTTCTCCAAATGAGATTAAATATGTGTCTGTACTAAAATACTGAATAACCGTGGCTGTTCTGTTCCTATTTTATGGCCTGAAGTTTAGACAGAAGTTGTCTCATCCAGAGCCTTTTTTCCTTTCTGCAGGTCAAACAATCTGTGTCCTTGGTTTGTCTTCAGGCACTTCTGTAGTAAATGTGATTATTACTAATCATGAGTCTTTTGTAAACATTTGTGTCATGTGCTACAGAAAGAGCATGATTTACTGTCAGCATGTATTTTAGCAGGAAGCTACTCTGTGTGCTACAGTTTTCTCTTTTTCTGGATGGTGAGAGATGAGTGGGATGCTCTGATATCCCTAAAAAACCCCAAACCGATATATATTGTTGATAGTATGGATCTCTTTACCACCAATTAGTATAAGTGCAGCTGTGCTTTTTAAAAATAATTTTTTTTTTTTTGTGATGAGAGATTGCTGCTTTTAGTCTGACTAGCTGTATTCAGTTTCACCTTCAACTCTAAAGAGAGTAGAATAGTATGTTATAAAGTGATGTCTAGAACAGTTTTCAGACTTTTTCTCAGATACAGCAAGGCACTAAATAAATTTTTTCCATCTTGATGATCTTCATGAGATAATTTCTGCAAGTGCAAAATTAGAGGATTTATTATGATGTTTTTTCAATTCCATTAATTTCAGTAAAATTTGTTTGTTATCATTGTTCCAAGTTACTCAACTGCTTTTAAAGGGATCTGAAGAAGATTCAGTGAGTCACTGTCAATCAAGAATTGCTTTAAACTGAACTAAGTCCTTTTCCAATCAATGTTGTTCTGATATGACTAGTCCTGTGTTTATGTTAGATCTCAGAAAAGTTAGAACAGCTGAAGATGTGAAAGAACACATGCAACATATGTTGAAGTCTCCTATGAATGTTCTTTCAAGTTACTTACTTAAATCCCTTTTGTGGAGATCTGCATGAGACTTTAATATGCTTTGAATGTATCTGATGTAGTTGATTAATGAGTAAGAGAAGAACAGAGGAATGAAACAGGATAGACAGACACTTTTTTCCTTCTGTCCTCTTGGACTTGTGCGTGTTTCTTATGTCATGATCATCGAATGGTGTCCTTCAGGACACACAAGGATCCCCACAGACACTACAGCCAGTAGGCATCTTTGCAATGATCCTTTGGTGCTCCTGAACAGCTGAGGTCTCATGGTGAAAGCTGAGTTTGCTGGCACACTCAATACAGATGAAGTGAGGAATGTTGTACTAAGATTTTGTTTGTTCAAAAGCTTTTTTTTAGAGTATCACAATGTAAAACTTGTGTTTCCAGAGAAATTTGAACTGTCCTGTGTTATTTATAAGGATACAAGCAGCAAGAGACAGCTGTTGTGGCCAAGGGTTCATTCTCTACAGGGCAAGATGTTGTGTTTGCAAAAAACAGCTTCCTTTTTTTGTGTTTGGAAAGTTTTGGCCTTATCCAAATAAATTTGCCCCTCCTGGTATTCATGGTTACAGTCTTTCTGCACTTCTGCTTCTCTGGGGGAGAGAGAAAAAACAGAAATCAGACTTTCTGTGGTGAGCTGATGTGCAGTTGGGGTGAGTTGAGATGTACTCTAACAAGAGATTGACTCTGGTGGCACAGTAATACGCTACTGCATTGATGTAACAAGGTGACTAGAAAACAATATTGACAGGGAGTTCAGATTTAAAGATGATCAGCATTAGTATGGGCCAAATTGTGTGTGTTCTCAGAATTTTAATAGTAGGCACCAAGGAAGGGCTAAATTAAAGCTGTTATTTGTCTGGTACACTTCATACAAGTCATGCAACCCTTCAATAAGGTTCCAGTACTCTGAGATTAGCTCGATTGGTCAGAGCATGGTTCTAATAATGCCAAAGTTCTGGCTTAGAACCCCATATGGGCCATTCACTTGGACTTTGGACTCGTACATCCCTTCCAACTCATAATCTGTGAGTCTGTGTCAGTAATGAGATGCTCCTTTTAAAATCCTACTCTGCATTTTCAGGTGTGAATAATCCACAATTTCTTATGTAATCTCCACACAAACAGTTTTAAGGTTGTTGGGCCGAAGATCAAGCGCTTGTTTTGGTATGTCTGAGCAGGTACTGATGTGGTCACGCACTGGCCATGGTCCCTGTGTGTGACCTTGCGTGCTATACCAGTTCCAGGCACACAGATGTCTGCTCCCCGTGTTTGCGTATTTACATTTCAGTGCCTGCAAAACATGAATAAATTTTCTGTGCTGCAATCCCAAGTTAACCTGTATCAAGTTAACCAAAAAGTTAACCTGTATCTATTGCGAGGATGACTTTAAAAATTTTGGTATACTCAGTGTGCAGAATATTGCCCCCAGACTTCTTTTTGCCAGATCACTAGTTTAGAATTCTGAGCCGTGGCCACTTGGTTTATAATTTACTGTGTGGAAGAAGTAGGTGGTATGACTGAGGCTTCCCTGGCTCTGTGAAATTTGCTACAGCAATGCTGCTAGTTGGTATTTTTTCTAGAGATTTTACTTCTTTTAAGGTATTTCTGAATGGCTTCCAGGTTTGTAACACAGTTGTTCATGTCAGTGTGACCAGGCAGATGAAGAGAACTTGTGATTAGGCCTTGGTCAGCCCACAGTTTGGCTTATTTGTGTAACTCACTGATGAGAGGAGATTTGTACTGAAGTATCTCATACTGTGAACTAAAAAAACTCTGTTCAGGGAAGAGCATGATGTCTGGTAAAGTAATATTAACATGTAGATAATGTGTCATAACATCTTGAATTTCTGCTCTGATTTGCCAAGACATGGACTTGGATGGAAAATGTTTGAGCTGCAATTTATACTTGAATGAGAATATGTGAACTGAGTGCAGTGGACTCATGGTCATATCAAATTAATGATCTGCTTTGTCTGTCTGGGGATATCTGAATATTTTCTATCTACAGCTACTCTTAGACTTTCCCATGAGAAATGGATATGCATAAAATAAAGTTCTCATAGTGAAATAAAAAAAAGTAAATCTTAACGAGAAGGTAGCTAGTAAGAAGAGGAAGGAAGAAATTCTAGAACTGCTCAGTTGTAGAAGCACAGAGTTTGCTTAAAGGAATAGCTAGTAGTTCATGCTGTTTAAAGATCATGACACCTAAAACTTTAGGGGCTTGTGTACAGGATGAGTATCTGCAAAGCTGGGAAGAGGAGTTTCAGAAAATAACTTGTTAGTGGAAATGTGAGAGGTGATAGATTTGAGGTTTTGTGTGTGTTTGCAGTCTGTTCATTTGCCAACCTTCCAGCCTCCCTGGGCATTCAGCTTTTTCTCAAGAAATATCCATTGTTTTCTTTGAAAGACTTCTGGAAATTTTTCTTTCTTTCACATTATCTTGCTGCTTTACATGCTGGAGCTTCTTTTGTTACCATTTCTGCTATTTCTCCTTGGTTGTCTTCTAAATACATGAATTCTGACTTTCGAAAATACTGGAATACTTTAAAAACCCCCCATGAATGTGTTCCACGTAGTAGTATTTCCTGAACATTCCAAGAAACTAGCAGGTGAGATGAATAAATTAATTCTTTGGCCTTGCTTTGTCTATTTTTAACAAATACTGGACTTTGTGCATCCTTTTGCACCGGTCTCCAAGGCCTGTCATGTATTTCCTGCCTTATTGTGAGTTTTCTTGTTTGAAAAACTGGGGCAAGAGAAGATAATGTTACTTGAATGAAGACAGGAACAGTACTCTGGGAAAACAGCAGATCCAGAAATCAGGCCTGCTATTATCTCTCTTCTAAAAAAATTTTAATCGTGACTGGGAATGTTGCCAGGCACTGCAAGAGAATTGTTCTCACTGTTAAATTGTTAGCTTGATCCTTGGCATGTGTTGGCCTAAGCCAATGCTTCCAGAAGAGACTTGTGCAGAGTTCAGGTCTTCAGTGTGTCCTAGGAAGTGTTCCATTAGGTAGTTTGCATATGGTTAACCTTTTGTGGAGATTAAGAGATATTTCTGTAATGAATTTAGGCCCCTTTCTGCTAGTTGGCCTTGATATGGGGAATATCTCAGGGTCCTTTAACCTCTGTATGTGAACTCTAAAAGTCCTAGGTCCCAGAGGAATGCTTTATCCAGCAAACTATTAAACCACAAAACCCAGTGAGCAACAAGAAAAAAAGAAAATACCTCAAACTAAAATGATGTTTACAATAGAGCATATGTAAATTTTCTTTTTGCTGGTGACCTTAACAAATCTTTCTGAAATTAAGACGGTTCTTTTTGTCTCTGATAGCATTTGTAATCTTAATCTTTCTATCTCAAAACAGTAGTGTTTTCTGCTTTTGTTTAATTGTTTTTGATTTTGAATGCAAATGCCTGTCTGTTTAGCTTTATATCAACGCCACTTCTGCTGGTTTTGGCTGGGATACAGTTAATTGTGTCCCTAACAGCTAGTATGGGGCTATGTTTTTGATTTGTGCTGGATACAGGGTTGATAACACAGGGATATTTTCTTTACTGCTGAGCTGGGCTTACACAGAGCCAAGGCCTTCGCTGCTCCTCACCAACCCCACCAGCGAGGAGCCTGGGGGTGTGGAAGGAGCTGGGAGGGGACACAGCTGGGACAGCTGGCCCAAACCGACCCAAGGGGTATCCCACAGCATATGGCATCATGCTCAGCATATAGAGCTGTGAGGAGAAGGAAGAGGGAGATGTTCAGGGTTATGGTTTTTATCTTCCCAAGTCAATGTGAGGCGTCATGGAGCCCTGCTGTCCTGGACACGGCTGAACACCTGCCTCTCCATGGAGGAGGCAGATGAATTCCTTGTTTTGCTTTGCTTGCAGGTCTAGCTTTTGCCTTATCTATCAAACTACCTCTATCTCAACCCGTGAATTTTTTCAGTTTTGCTGCTCTAATTCTCTTCCTGATCCCACCAGAAAGGAGTGAGGGAGTGGCTGTGGGGTGCTTAGTTGCTGCCTGGGGTTAAACCACAACACATATAAGAAATGGGACTATATTGTCATGGTGGTTTGTGAACCACAGAGGCACAAATGACTGTCTCGAAACACCATAAAGAAGAGAATAATGAAGACATTGAATTTCTTTAGTGAAATTGTGTCCAGAGAAGGGCACCAAAGATGGTGAAGGGGCCGGAGCACAGGTTCTGTGAGGAGTGGCTGAGGGAGCTGGGGTTGTTCAGCCTGGAGAAAAGGAGGCTCGAGGGTGACCTTCTCACTCTCTACAACTGCCTGAATGGAGGGTATAGCTTGGTGGGGTCAGTCTCTTCTCCCCGGCAGCCAGTGACAGGATGAAACGACATGTTCTCAAGCTGCACCAGGGGAGTTTTATATTTGATATTAGGAAAAATTTATTCCAGTCATTGTAATAGGCTGCCCAGGGAAGTGATGGATTCATCATCAAAAGGTGTGTGGATGTGGCACTTGAGGACATGGTTTAGTGGTGGATACCTCAGTGCTCAGTTAACACTTGGACTCGATGATCTTAGAGGTTGTTTCCAGCTTTTAAGATTCTATGATTCTAAAGCATATAGTGTATCCATATTTTTCATAATACTTTTATCTTCCTTCAGACCTTTTATCTCTGAGGATGTGTTAGAAGTAGGTTTGTGGTGGAAAGGGAATGCCTGATCTTTTCCTCTGGTACAGGCTTTCATGTGTGGGATAGATACCTTGTAGACTGTGGGACATGTACTTTGTATGCAGGACAGATGTCATGAAAATATCTTTGATTTTTCTTTTGTTTTAGGGACACTAAGGGTCTTCAGCAACCATGAGCAACCCTTTTGTACGGCTTGTGGAGCCACTGGACCCAAAACAGCCTCTGAAGAAATTCTTTAATCTGAGCAAATTGGAAGATGTGAGATATGGTATGTTGAGAGCATAAGGAAAGCATTTTGTTAATACTGATGAACAGAACCTGAACAGACTTTGCCACACTGGGTGATACTTAGTCTCTGGAGAGAACTATGAATTCAAAAGGCAGATCTTGAAAACAAAATTTTAACAAAATTTAATTTTTGAAATTTAGAATGGCAGAAATATTGGCAAGATCATACTAGTATTTTCTCTGCATACTGTGCACACAGCAGTTGTGTTTTTCCTGAGTAGGTGAGGAGAGCTAGGCAAAACTAAGAGCACAAGTTTTCTTACACTGCTAAAGGCTGGAAAAGATCTAGCACTGATATGAATGACTGAACCAATCAGAAAGATTTTTCAGCTTTAAAAACAGTGGTGGCTAGAGAATCCTTTCTGAGGAGGCTTTTTCCTTAGTTCCTCTGACATTTCCCAAATCTTTCAGTGGTACTGGTAAAAGTCTTACTGTCTGTGCCATTGACTTAGAAAGTGAGTATCAATAGCTTAGAATTGTCTATGATGGGTGTTTGGCATTTCAAAACGGAAACAGGTGATTAAGGAGAATTCGAGGAACAACAGGAGGAACATTTTCTCTGAATATTGGCAATACAGATCCATTACAGCCTCCGATAAGTGAGATGTCAATTAATGTCAGTCTTGGGTGAAAAGCAGAGAAGAGTCTTAAAGAATAGACAAATACACATACAGTGTTACCAATTGATCCATTCCAGGATTCCAAGGGTGATAACCTCCAGATTCTTTTCAGAAAAAAGGATACAATTCTCACTATCCAGCATAGAAAGGGAGTTGCTTAGCAGGGAAGGGCAGGAGAAGATTCTAGAGCTGTCAGGACTGCTCTAATAGTATTTTGTGTAATCTTTTTTAAATATATCTAATTTGACGTAAAAGAAGATTAATAGATGCACAGACTTTCATTCAGTTTCATCTTCCATCTCTTGAGACGAAGAGATTGCATAAACCACTAAAGCTGTGCTTTCTAACATGTCAGGTAAAAAGCTATGGTTTTTTGGTACATCTATATGTCTATGTTCAGTGACAAGAGTGAGAGCAGCCTGCAGAAGAACAAGGTGAGCACAGCATGTTTTCAGGGTAGCTTTGCTATGGAGGATGGAAAAGCTGTGGAGAAGTCCCTCAGCAAAGATGTCTACTGTGTCACAGGAGATGAGATAATAAACCTGCTGAAAGCATCAGGTGGAACAGGTCAGTTAGTACTGACCTCCTGGCAAAGCTGGAGGCTGGAAAAGGAGCTTTGGTAATTTGGAGTAAAGCCTTGTGAGAATATGGAGACCTATCTGCCCCAGGCATGGAACTCTGCACTTGCTGACATATGCCCTAAGGTAAAAACTGAATTTGTTTCTTGCCTCTTACCCATGCAGCTCGCCTGCCATTTTCCATTCGAATCCTCCTGGAAGCAGCGATCCGTAACTGCGATGAGTTCCTAGTGAAGAAAGGAGATGTTGAGAATATTCTCAACTGGAAAGTGATGCAACACAAGAATGTTGAAGTGCCATTTAAGCCTGCAAGAGTTATTCTGCAAGACTTCACGTGAGTCTGATGCTCTCCAAAGCAAGCAAGAGGGGATTTTGAGAGTGCAGCAATGCTCAGATTGGGGTGGAGGGGTGAGCTAAGGGGAAGAATAGCAGTGAGATATTTGGAAAAGCCTTTTTCAACTTTCCTGGATGTCATGCTATAGACAACACTTGAAGAGGCAAACGCTCCAGAATAAGAGCATTGAAAGAAACTCTTCTGGGATGGAGAAGTAAATATCTTCACAAAACTTCAAAATGGGGGAAGAAAATGGGATTGATAAATTGCATCCCACTGAGGAAGTTTAGTGTTTAGAAGTTACTCTTTGAAGGGGTGGTATTGTCTGTTTTCTCTCTCTCTTGCTCTCTTTTTCTTTTTTTTTGTTTGTTTGGTTTTGGTTGGTTGGGGTTTTTTTGGGGGGGGGGTTTGTTTATTTGTTTTTGTTGATTTTGATTGTTTGTTTGTTTTTGTTTGGGGTTATTTTTGTTTGTTTTTGTTTTTGTTCCCTAGTGGTTCTTGCTTTCAATTTTCTACCTATTTTAGTTCTCATTTATAACCCACATCATTACTTCCTCTTCTAAATCATTATTATTATTATAAATATATTTTTGAAGACTTCTCTGCTGTTGAAAAATGAACGTATTATTTTTCCCAGAAATGCAAATTGAGATTCCTACCTAATGGACTCTGAAAACTGGGCCTCGTTATTGCAATGAGTGCTCAGGTGTCGGTGATAATCATGTAATAGTCCCTGCTCAATGTGGCAAGTCAATTTTCAGGTGGAACAATAGCATCTAATTGTTTTAATACTGCATTTGACTTGCAAGTCTACTTGCAAGTCTACTCATTGTTCTTTGTATCTTTGTCCTCTGTCTTTATATTTTAGCACGTCCATGCTAAGCCCAGTGCAGCTATGCTGCCAGTTGATTTCTTCCTCAACAGTAAAGTGTCTTAGCTGTCGTAGCCTTTGTCTCGCATTTTCGCAAAGGTTGTCCAAGTGCTAGAGACCCAGTACAGCTCAAGTTTTAAAGACACTAGTAAAAATTGGCAAAACCTCAAATGAAAGAAGTGCTCATTTCCTAGCTGTTTTTCATCCACTAGCTGTTGTTAATGTTTTGAAAAACTGGAGAAGAGAGGAAGCTGAACTTTCAAGCAAGTTCCTTCTCTCACTGCTCTTCTTTCTTGCCCCCTACGCCTCTGCTGAGTTTTAAAAATGTGTATGTAAGTCTGCAGAGCAACTACATTCCTGAAAAATGAGCTCTTGGACAGGCCTCTGAGGACCCTTTTGAAAAAGGCAGCTTTGGCAACTTTCCAAAAGCCATACAACAATTATGTTCAGGTTGTCCTGGGTTAGAATTATCTATTTTCCTAGTTAGGATTATTCTGTAATTATCCTGAGTTGTTCGAAGATGGTAGAAGGATATTGCGTCTCTTCCATATCAATTGTATGACAGTTGTAAGCTGGCAAAATAACTCTTCTGCTGCTTTCCTCCTACCCTGCTCCCTCAAATTCTCCATGGTAGCATAACATAAAATTTCCTATTTTTCTTGTAAAAAGCTTATTCTGGGATGTCAAACTGCTGAACAACATCAGTTAATTGTGTCCAGGTTAGATAATGTGGATCCTTTTTCCTGTTTATTTTTGGTAAACATTCAGAATTTTCAAGGTAAAATTCAGTAGGAACTACAAAGCTGCTCGTATTGTCTTTACTGCTCCTGTTGCACGGTTTGTGTTATTTTTAAAAATTGTAGTAGCTTCCTTATGGTTACTTTTTTTTCCTTATGGTTTTCAGAGTTGAAAACATACACTCTTACTGCTTTGGGCTGCTCTTAGAGAAAGGTAGTTTTTTCAGTGGGTTGCTCATTGATGCCAGATCCTTGTGAGCCTGTCAGAGAACTCTTTTTGTCTCAGCAGCCAGCAAAATCAGATAGGCAAGTATGTAAGAGGGTTTTCCAAGCTGGAAAATATCATGGTAGATAGAACATACCTCAGCAGAAAACTGAGAATGTGTGTTCAGAGAAGCATCAGAAGCTTTTTTAAAAGAAATATTGAAATGTGTATGACCTCTTAGATAAGTCAAGTGTTGAAATGCCAGAAGTTCTGGTTACTTCTTATTTGCTTGCATTGAAAGTGGAGGAGTGCAGTTTGCTATGTGTGTGACAGTACCTGTCTGTTCTGTATCTCAGGATTTTTTTTTTTTTTCCCTCTTATCCAAATTGTTTCACCATGCCCATTTTGTTTCTGTTTTAGTGGGGTGCCTGCTGTGGTTGACTTTGCTGCAATGCGTGATGCTGTGAAGAAACTTGGTGGGGACCCTGAAAAAATCAATCCTGTCTGTCCTGCTGATCTCGTGATAGATCACTCCATCCAGGTTGATTTTAACAGGCAGTAAGAATAAAAAAATCACTTTCTACTTCTTAATGGTAGTAAGTAAACTGAATCCAGTTACTGGTCGTCAAGGTAGTTCTACTGGTGATACTGTTAGCATTTGTACTACAACATCCCAGACATTAAGAAATTTTAAAGTTAGACTGTTGTATCAGCTGCGGTGAGTTGGGGGGAGAATTTTACTCTATCTGTGGTGTATCTCTCCAGCAGCACAAGGCTGGACTAAATGTGGATAGAAACAGACTCATTCCAGGCCTGTGTTGATTGTACTTTTCTTTAATAATGCTGCATTATTATTAATTGCTCAGAAATGGCTTTTTTTCCCCACATGCACCACTTTGACCCTATAAGGGTTTTTAGAAAGGACAAATGAGACTATTTCCTTTCTTTCTCACTTCTCTAAGAATAGAGGTCATATACACTAGGCTAAGCTCTGAGGAACTGCTTTCTGCTTCAGTGCGTCCAAGCAGAAGAGCACGAGACACTGCTTCCTATGGCCCCTGTGAGTCCTGGAAAGAAACATAAAGCTATTCAGTCCTCAGCATGCTACAAAGATACAAAGACTCACTAGCATTCACTAGACCCACAGTGACATACAAGACCTCTGTATAGAGGTCCTTCTACCCTCCAAGGTACTATATGGGCCTACTGAACTAATCTTCCAAACAGATCCTGCAATTACATGTTTTATGGTGGTTTTCTTCCATCTTCTTGAAGTTTTTTGGTAAGCAGTTAGTAATCATTATTTTTTGTCACAGCCTTATTTTATTTCTATTAGGCTCAATAACATACATAAGAAACCAGATTTTTCTGTCATATAGAGAACATTGGCCAGATTTAGGCTTCAGTTCTTTCAAACTCTGCAGACCTAAGTTAGGCAGCTGATTGAAGTGAAAAATTTGTTAACACTGCTTTGAAACACAGAGGCTTCAGACAGCACTGTATCATAGTGACAACCTGGTTAACTGAAGTTGCAAGACAGTGGTGTTCCAGTTTCCTTTACTGTCTTGCTAATTGCTTGTGATTTAGGTCTTGGAAAAGTCACATTTCACTAACATGCAGTGTTGCTTTTCTCAGGCTACAACGTTTAGGCCTGCCAAATGCAGATTAGTATTTACATTTGAAGCAGAGTTCACGTATTATCTCTTAAGATTTCTTAAATCCTTTTCATTGGTTGTCTGTAGTGATATTAAAAAGGTGCAATGGATCAGCATTCACATTAGCTAATAAATCTTCTGTTCTTTTAACCTTTGGGTATATTTGATTAGATATAAAATTCAGGTGGTACTTTTGGTTCTGACAGCTGATTATTTCCACTTGCAGGTCAGACAGCTTGCAAAAAAATCAAGACCTGGAATTTGAAAGGAACAAAGAAAGATTTGAATTCTTAAAGGTATCGACAAAAACAATCCTATTTGCATGGAGAAAAGTTCAGTGAATGAAAGTTCTTCCAGTGCTCATGTTGAAAATTTTTTACTTGAATTCCTTTTGTTTCAGTGGGGCTCTCAAGCTTTTAAAAACTTGAGGATTATTCCGCCAGGCTCTGGGATCATCCACCAGGTGAACCTGGAGTACTTGGCAAGAGTGGTGATGGATCAAGATGGCTACTACTATCCAGACAGTGTGGTGGGCACTGACTCGCACACCACCATGATAGATGGCTTGGGAGTGCTTGGCTGGGGTATGTACAGCAGTGTATCATGAGCAGTCTCTTGGCTCAAGGAGCTGTGTTTTGGGCTCTGGTGAGTTGACCCTGGCTGGCAGGTTAGCCCCCACCCAGTCACTTCCTCACTCCTCCTGCTAGCACAATAGGGGAAGAGAACTGGAAGTCCAAATGCAAGATTAAACTAATAGGTAGAGACAAAACCACTTTACTTCAAGAGGGGTGAGTGTAGGGAAAGGAAATGAGAGAAGTGATGTAAAGACACTCAGTCACCACCTCCCATCAGCACACCAAAGCCCAGCCAGTCCCTGGGCAGTGGCTACTTTGGAAAGCCCACCTCCGAGATTGGTGCAGAGCATGGTGTTTTATGGCACGGAATATCTCATTGTTCAGCTCTGGTCAGCTTTCCTGGCTATGCCCCTCCCAGTGTTTTCCCCACCCCAGTTTACTTGCTGAGGGGCAGGGTGAGAAACAAAATGCATTGATACTGTGTAAGCATTGCTTAGCAGTAGCTAAAACACTGGTGTGCTATCAACACTGGTTTAGTCACAAATCTAAAACGTGGCTCTATATGAACTGCTGTGAAGAAAAGTTATCTCTGTGCCAGCTAGACACAGTTGCATAGCCTAACCTCAAACGTAAGTAAACCTGATAAGGTCTCTTACGGTTATATAGGACTTTGTAACTAAGCTCCCCTTTCTAATAACTGCCTCAGATGATTTCTGCTACACGTGTTGTTGGTTTTGTTTGGGTTTTTTATATATTCTTTTCTATTCTGCATTTAAATCACAAGGAAGTAGATAAGGAAAATATTAAATAAAGGAAGACAGTTGAGGTATCACTGACCATTGAATTGTTCTTGTGTCACTTGGCTACTTTAAAAGTGTGGGATTATCCAAAAAGTACTGCAAATGCTAATCTATTAGGTTAAAGGTGCTGAAAATTGAATCTGAGTGACTTAAATGTGGCCAGAGAGGACATTATGATAAACAGGACTGTGGTGTTCTAATACCAGTATTCTGCAGAATATTTGTTACAGGAATAAATACAAATAATTTATTTTTCCTTGTAGTGGTGAACTGCAGTGCTTGAATTACTGAATAAATAACTAACTATGGAGTGGCAGTATTTGTAGTCATCCCACAAAGTAGCAAAGACTTCAGCTGAGCCTTTATTTTCCTGCAATACGGTGATAGGAGCACTATTGAAACAGTTGTTGTACAAGTATGGAACACATTGTGTTTTTAAAGTTGTTCACAAATGTGTTTGTGAAGTTCTGAGCACCACATATGATAGGACTTTCTGTTTTTAATAACCCACCTATACTACTGCAGCAATCTTCATTAATTGAGACCTTCTCAATCTAGGGTGAAAGAGTTCCTGGGTTAGAATACAAAGGCAAACAAGTTCAGTGTATCTAAAGCATGACATCTTTGGGATTAGACACATCTCTTACTCTGTTTTTTGGTTGCGGCATATGCATGGAGCCGTCATTTAGATGAAGTTGTAGCACTAAAAGCTGGTGGAAAAGTGTGACACACAGCCTCAATTTTTCTCCAGAATATGAAAAGTAAGGCTGGACACAGTCTACAGCGTATATGCTCAAAATGCATACTCTTGAATCCAGCATTTCTTTCCAGAGGCTGGTAATGCTGAACTTGGTTCATGGCTGTCAGTAGTAGTCAGTCAGTTATGTCGACTTCCTTGACTGCTTAAAAATGATTCAACGCCCAGTGAAAGAAGCCACCTGATTGGATCTGTCACAGCATTATCTTGTAAATTAACATAGGTATATCATTTTGAATAAAAGAAATTAGAAATTATTTTTCAGAACCATTCTTAGATTAAGTGGGATAAAGGATTGGAGTAGTGATTTGGTATTCATAAGCAACTATTTCAGGCAGTTTGTTCTAGCTCAGTATTCATTAAGCTCAGAATTCATTAAACAAAAGGTAGAAGGAAATTTCAAAGGAAAAGATAAATACATGAGGGATTTTCTACGGGCAAAGTGTTATAAAACTTCTGCTTAATGCCAAATTGCTAGATAATAACATCATGGGTTTATTAGATCACATATGACTATGACATCTTGATATGTTACCTTTATAAATTACCAATATTAAGTTGGAATTCTAATACTGAAGGTGTGCTTACACAAAGGTTCCCGTCTACACATTCCCAGACCCTGTTGAAACACAGTGGACATAAGGGAAGATACTTCTGTTAGCATTCTTTAGTAACATTTTTTTCTTTCAGAATAACTTCTGAGTTTTCATTTCGTGATCAACAATCATGGTCTGCATATATTTCACTCACAGCACATCATGTTCAGTGCCACGTCAGTGATTCCTGGTTTGTTGTGCTACATGTCTAAGATATTAAATAAAACTTTTACATCTGCTATTGTAAAAGCCAAGCATCCTTAGAGTAAATTATTTAGGTTCACCTAATATCCCATCTAATGGCTTAGGAATAAGGATGAAAATATGAAACAAAATGAAATTTAAAAGCCCAGCCTTGCAGAAACAGCAGCAAGATGAGGAGTGCCTCTTAGAAGACTCAGGCTGTCTGCTTTCTCTCCTCTTTCACACCTTAAAGAAAGTACTCATCAGGCAATTTACTTCACATATTTATCTCTGACACCTTAGTATCTTTCTGAATAGTTGCATTGTATCCTCCTGTTGCGTGCAGGTGTTGGTGGCATTGAAGCAGAAGCAGTGATGTTGGGACAGCCGATCAGCATGGTGCTTCCTGAGGTGGTTGGCTATAAGCTGGTAGGAAACCCTCAGCCACTGGTAACATCCACTGACATTGTGCTCACCATTACCAAGGTAAGTGACCAATAGTTGATGTTTTTCCATTACTGCTGAGAGCTAAACACGTTCCATAGGACAGAGCCACTCTACAGAAACGGTTAAGAACACTGTGTGTGCTTCCATGTAGTCATTTTGGACTTTTTAAAAGCTTTATCACTCTCTGTGGATTGGAATCATCTGATCAAGGACAGTTTTCTAGGCAAATCTGTTTCCCAGAAGCCAGACAAAATATATGTTGGGGTATTTTGAAATTCAGTAATGTTTTGGAGCAACAGTGCTTTTTCCTCTGCCTCAAACCCTGATGGCTTGTTTTTGAAGTCTCCACTTAAAATAAGGCAATATAAAACCTGGAAACCAGACAGTAGGCATTGCAATCTGATTTCTTTCATGTGCAGGTGTTTGACTCGTAATATATTCATAATATGTTTACTCACTCTGTGCATTGTCACTGAATTAAAAGTATTACTGGGTCAGTGTTAGTGTTGTTGGAAGTCAGAAGTCTGGTACAGAAGTTCGTAATGGAATGCTGTCTAGAGAGAGACCTTCAAATGGGGAAAGCTAAACATTTTTTTCATTATTTTATTCGGATGTTGTGTGTGTTCAGTTTGACTCATGTACTTGTGCAGTTGGTTCTCCTTGTTTTCTCATCTTTCTGGGTTTGCTCGTTGATGACTGCCCACACAGTTCTACTCGTCTTAGAACATCATGTTGAGAAAAATACAGTTGTAAAATAGTCTAGTTTAAATGAGAGGAAGAACAAGTTTTAGAAGAAATATGGCCCTATGTTGTACCTTATTATTGAAAGTTTACATCTCTGTGTTCTCATCTTCATGATTTAGTTTAGCAAAAGCTTCCTGGTTTCAAATGGCTGTAGAAATCTTCACAAGAGATTTCTCTGAGTCAAAAGCTGGATTTCATA
Source organism: Callaeas wilsoni (assembly GCA_013398955.1). Classification (NCBI taxonomy): domain Eukaryota; kingdom Metazoa; phylum Chordata; class Aves; order Passeriformes; family Callaeidae; genus Callaeas; species Callaeas wilsoni. The sequence continues at coordinate 53,846 of VWPU01003973.1, read as the reverse complement.
ACAGACATGCTCATGTCATTTGACACATAACAATGACACAGACCCTGTATTTTTATAACAGCATCTTCGCCAAGTTGGAGTCGTGGGTAAATTTGTGGAGTTTTTTGGTCCTGGTGTCGCCCAGCTGTCGATTGCTGACCGAGCCACCATTGCCAATATGTGTCCAGAGTATGGAGCAACAGCTGCCTATTTCCCAGTGGATGATATTAGCATTGGGTACCTGGTACAAACTGGTGAGTGTAAGAAGAGCCCACAAGTTAAGGGGTATTTGGAAGGACTAGAGGTCTATATGACCTTAGCAGTGGGATTGAATCAGATGAAGCCGCCTGAGTTTCAGTTCATTTTTTTATTGATACTTGCTTATTGAGACTGTTTTTTGCACTTAGGAGCCATGTTTAGGAAGAGCTGAGTGTTAGACTTTTGGCAGCCTGCCAAAAATCTGAACCTAGATTTGTCCTGGTAACAGAAATAGGAACCTAAGATTTTTTTTCTGCAAAAGCCACTAAGTCTGCTCAATTGGTTTGTTTTTAGTGGATCTCTAATATTTGTCTTGAAAGGGTCTTGTAGTGCTATTGACAGCGTGAACAGTGAAATAGCCTGTTACGCACTTTTTCTTGTTCTGTTAGATGGTGGTTCCTCTGTTTCACTTGCATTTTGGTTTTGCTGTATCTGGCTTTCATTTTAGGCCGTGACAAAGAGAAGGTTATATGCACAAAAAGGTATCTTGAGGCTGTGGGAATGCTAAGAGATTTCAAGAACTCCTCTCAGGATCCAGACTTCACACAGGTTAGAAACTGGCTTCTGGCTCCTTGCTTTATGTCCTGTCCTATTTTACTGTGACGATTGTCTGTTTTTCATGGAAACTAAGAAATAGTCAATGGATTCCTTGTCCTTTGATTTGGTCTGCACAGCTGTCTTATTTTAAGGCCCAATGGAATGAGTTAGCTGGCTCTTCAGATGTGAAAACTTGGGTGTAGATCTAGATTGGCTCTCAACTGACCTCTAGCTGGTGCAGATTCTGCAGTTTGTTCCATGGAGCTTTGAGAAGTCCTGCCAGACTGAAGGACACTCTGAAGTGTAGCTATGGAGATAATGTGGATGTTGTGTGTGTAAGCCTTGTTCGCAGTTTTACTCTTTTTCTGTTCAGCAGTTATTTTACTGTGTGAATCAAGACCTTTAGAAGACCTTTGCAGTAACCACAGAGCACACAAGTAATTTCCTGTGCAAGAAAGTTAAGATCTTACTCTGTGTCCAGGAAACTCAAGAATATTCCTGATTTTCTCTACTGTAAAATTCTATCTTGTAACTTGTGTTTGGGTTTGCATGATTGTTCAAAAATCTTAGTAGTTTTGGAAGGATGTAGCACATTATGGAAACAAAGTTGGAAAATGGGTGAGGAATAGATGAATAGTGTGCTTTGGTTTGTGTCAGTACCAGTATTTCTTCACATAGTTTTTTAACCTGCTGCTAGCATGTGAAAGGCAAATTAAAAAATAATTTATAATGCTTAGATGCTTTAGTCGCATTGGGTTTTCCACTAACTTTAGCACTTTTGATAGCCATACCTGTGAACTGGCAGTGTCTAAAAGTAGAAGTGTTCGTTTTCTTCTGATTGTCCCATTCTCATGTATCTTCAATCATTTCTGCAAATAAAGATGCACAGACTTAGCATTGATTCAACAGCAGAGGTAAGCATTCCTGGCTTACCTGGCTTCAACCTGTCAGGCAGTCCCCAACCACTCTCTGTTTATCTTACTTGAACAGATTGTTGAGTTGGATCTCCATACTGTTGTGCCTTGCTGCAGTGGACCAAAAAGACCTCAGGACAAAGTTGCTGTGTCAGATATGAAGAAGGACTTTGAGACTTGTCTAGGAGCCAAGGTAGGAACTGGGAACATTTGAGCAAACAAACTAATGCATGCTTCTAAAACCTGTCTGGTGTTCAGGAGCTGCATTCTGTGGTTGTGTGTTGTTTGTTTGCCTGCTGAAAAATAAATGAGGATATTTGACTGCGGTTTCAAAGGTGACAGAAGCAATAGGTAGTTTAAAATTGGGATTGCTTCTCTTCCTTGAAAGTGTTCATATCCTACTGGAGTAGTATTTCTTTCTGATCTTAGGCCTAACATGGTTTTGACCTAGCCACAATGGGGATTGTTAATAGAGGGGACAAAATACCTACTGCACTGAGTTCTGAGCTAACTACCCAGCTCTTCAGCTCTCCAACCATTCCAAGCAGGTTATGCCCTGAATCTGTAATGCAGTTTTGCACTAAGTACTGAATCTATTCAGCAAAGCAGAACTGCCTGCATCTCTGTGACTCTTTGACGTTGGTGGTAAAGACAGAAAACAATGTCTACATTCTGCATCATCCAATCAAAAGTGGTCATTGAAAGAAGAGCTGGATTTGTATTTGAATGAATATTCCTGGATACTTAAGTTTTCCAAATCAGTTTTAATCCTTACCTGACACAGTAGCCATCCTTGTTAAAGGCATTACAGAACTCTACTGATGTAAATCAAGAAACCTAAACTACAGCAGTTCCCAGTAATTCTTGGTTTGTTATGTTTTCCAAACTCCATTAGGCGATCTTATGCTTTCAGATCGGTAATTGTAATTTTTCATGGCATGAACAATGCCTTCTTGCTCTTTCTTTTTTTTCCAACTGTCAGACTTTTGTGTCTCAGATCAGCTCCTGGTATACATTTAAGCTGTTTCATAATCCTGGCTTAAAAATCTTACGTGTTATGGCTAAAATCTGAGGACTAGATTGTGTACTAAGACTATGTGCAATCAGGAATCTGGAACATACAGGAATAAGAAGCATCTGAGCAATCCGGAGAAGGATATATTCATGCAGGAAGAAAATACAAATACATTTTGCTGCAAAGGCTACCTCTTTTACCAGTAAACAGGGAAGAGGATAAATGCCAGAAAAAAAAAATTTTTGTCCACCATTTTGGTTGACCAGAGATGCAAGCCTTCACCATCAGACCTAAAAGCACAAGAATGGATGTGACTAACAGATGCTTCTCATTGTTGAAAAAACAGCCCATACTAATGGTCACTCAAAATGTTTATGTTAATCACTCCTTTTGATTCTTATTTTCTCTTCCTACAGCAAGGATTCAAGGGATTCCAAATTGCCCCGGACCGACACAACAGCATAGTCAAATTTAATTTTGAGGGCTGTGACTTCGAGCTTACTCATGGTTCAGTAGTGATTGCTGCCATTACAAGCTGTACAAACACCAGTAATCCCTCAGTTATGTTGGGTGCAGGTAAGCTGATTTGCCTAATGTACAGTAGTTTCTCTATGGATGTGTGTCCTAAAGACAGCAACAACAACATTGATGTAATGCTACAGGTACAGTGCTGGTTTTGTCTTTTGGAGTGCTAAAACTGAGCTTAGTTTCTATGGGTAGCAGAAGGACTTCTGGAAATGGTAGCTAGAAATGTAGGTTGACGAAAATGTGTTCTTCCTGCACTGTCTTCTCTACAAGGCAAGCTGGAACTTAATTAACCAACACTTTTGACACTTTCTCAAATGTGCAGAAGCGGATATATAGAGCCAAGAAGAGGCTGTTGAAAGTCAAAGCCAGAAGAGGGACAGTGAAGAATGGTCTATTGGTGTAAGTCTGCAGGTGCTCTGATCTGTCATCAGAGTACAAAACACACATTCAGCTAGAGGTTGCCCTCTAAAGTTGTTACAACAAGAGTCTGTGGGGACATGTTAAGTGTGAGTAGAGGAAGCAAACTGTGTTCTCAGGGACTGCCAACTTTCAGAGCTTTTCATTTACATCTTCACTGCATCCAAGAAGAGGCCAGCGGTGGGCTTGGTATGCACTACTACAGAACAGTTAGGCTGGCTTGGTTGTGTAAAATTTCAGGTCAGCTGATTGTTTATCTAGTGTGGGCAGAAAATTTGTCATTCCTAGTGTGTGGCAATTCCTAATCTTCTGGCAACAAAATAGGAGTGAAGAATGTCAGCTCAAAGGGTTCCGTCTATACTGGACAAGTTTGGCCCAGTTTCCCAGATGCTTGGCTACATGTTCACATATTTCTTTCTCTCCTTTGCAAACATACACACAGATGGTATCTGTCACTGTAGGATCATTGCTGCATTAAGGCTTACTAGTTTGTCAGACTGTTCATGCGGTGCAGACTTTATTCCTACAAAGGTCAGAAGGGATCTGCAATGGGCAATACAAAGGCTGTTGACCAGAGAGAATTATTTCCTTGGTTAAAGTAATGTGTCTTTGTTCCTGTGTGGTGCTGGGAAGCTTTTGGCTTGTCAACAGTCACTTTGTGTTTGGCTTTTTGATGTGATATTTATCACCTGTTTTTAGACTAGCACCTATCTTTGCATACTTTAAATACCAGCAGTTCACCCCCCTCCCAGGCACAAACGGTCTTTTAAACTTTAGCAACAGGTTCAAAGTCCATCATAAACTAAGATGTGGGGCAAAAGACAAGCAGAGGAGAGACCTGCTTGTTTTCTCACCACTTAGAGAGGAGTAGAATTGAACAAGGTGTCCCAATCCACTTGCCCTTAACAGGACAGCCAAAGCAGCATACCTCTTTCCTCAGCTCTGTTCTACATTATCACAGAAACAGAGCTGTATTTCTCTCCTCCAAGGATCAGGAAGTAGGTTTTCTCCAGGCAGACTCTGTTTGCCTTGTCTATTCCTTTAATTCTAGGTAGGTGTATCCCTCAGTTGTGCCACCTGTTAAGGATAGTTTCCTTGTAGTGTTTGGCTCCCAGGCTAATGACGTACATTTTTAACTCTCTCTGAGGCATTAGGGATACTGATCTCTCAACCATCTTGGCCTAATAGCTCTATGGGTTTAAGGTGTAGAATGCCATGCAGATACAAATAAAGTTGGTATGTGGAGTGTATTCAGTACTATCTGATGCACAGCACCCTGAAGAATGTAGTCCTAAGGATCTTGGTGTATGTGCTGAGATTTAGTGGCTACGCTCACCTCTACTGCCTTTCTGTACAGCAGTGTTTATGTTTTGACCTTGATGAGGAAAGAAAAAGTAATTCTGTCAGTCTCTGATAACTGTAAATAGCAGTGTTGAGAACTTCTGAGATACCCGCAAGAAACATGGTAATTTGGCTTTCAGGATGAGGTTTCAAATGAAAGTAAATAAACATACAGTGTTCCCAAATAAGTTACTAGACCACAGTAAGTGGGAACTTCACAGTTCTTCATTGCATTTTTGTGAGACATTTGTCTTACAAATAGTATTCTGAGTTTTGGATGTCTACTTGCTGCCTCAGTGAATGCAACTTTTTGAATGCAACTTCTATTAACTTTCTAGTGGAACAGAAATTGCAGTCTGGATCTACAGTTCAACAGAGCACTTGACTTCTAGCTGGTTATTACGAAATTAGTGCTGATGGCTTGCTTTACCATTTAATTGCTGGTGCCTTTTCTGTTCCCAGTTATTTAATGGTACTTCTCTTAACAGGCTTATCCACCAAACTGTCTCACTTCCAGGAAAATCTGCAACTATCCTCTATTTTTCAGGATTACTTGCTAAGAAAGCTGTTGAAGCTGGTTTGACAGTGAAGCCGTACATTAAAACTAGCCTGTCCCCAGGAAGCGGGGTCGTCACTTACTATCTGAGGGAGAGTGGAGTTATGCGTTACCTTTCTCAGCTAGGGTAGGAGTGCTTTTCTTACTGTTGTGCTATGGCTGCTTAACTAAAAGCATTGTCAGCAAGTAATGCAATAGAATAACTGTTTCTCTCTACAGCTTAAAAGATATTGCAGGTACCTTACGGTGTGATCCTGCATGAGTGAACATATTGCTGTTGTGCTGGCTACCTTTGTGCCAATGATGAAGGCCTGCTGTAGTTTCTTGAAGACTTATGTTGTTAAGCAGGAAAATAGGTTATTTTCAAGACCAATTGTTTTGAAACAAATCAAAAATCACACTACATTGTTGTTCCTCTTGCTAGGTAACACATTTCCCATTCTGTGTGCATGGACAGTCGCTGCAATGGTAAAAATAGAGCATTCTCAAAAATGCTGTTTTCAGCAGCATTTCATTTGTTAAAGCAGTACTTCTCCTGAAAGTAACCAGTGCCAGCTACCGAGTGGTTAAATGTTTTGCTCCAAGATAGCTTTTTATTCACCATTATTTTTGTGCTTTGTATAGGTTTGATGTGGTGGGTTATGGCTGTATGACATGTATTGGCAATAGTGGACCCCTACCAGAGTCTGTTGTTGAGGCTATTACACAGGTACGCAGTTTTTCCTGTGCAGCTCATTTACATAAGCTGCTCTCTGCTGTTCTGAGCTGTATTATACTGTGTGTTGACTCTTCTCAGCTCTGTACAAAGTAAATTCAGTCTATATTCTCTTTTCTGTGGGAAATGTTTTGGGATTGTTCAGAAGGAGACAGTTTGGTGCCTGTCACAGTTCTGTGACTGGTCACTGTTGTTGCAGTGCAGTAAGGCTCTGCAGATTTGGTGGTTGTGTGGATTCTGCAAGCACCTCACCTATCTTTGTCTCAAACTCTGTCTTACAGGGAGACCTTGTGGCAGTGGGTGTGTTGTCTGGCAATAGGAATTTTGAAGGGCGTGTCCATCCCAACACCCGTGCTAACTACCTGGCCTCCCCGCCGCTGGTGATAGCCTATGCGATTGCAGGGACAGTCCGGATTGACTTTGAGAAGGAGCCTTTAGGTAACACAGTGATAAGATGCTTCTTTTCGCAGTTTATGAACTAAACTGTCTGGAATTAAGCGCTTCAGATGTGTCCTAGGGAAGTGCTTTAAAGTACTAAGTACCTCTGGGAGACAAATTATGTAATCATTAAGAGTCAGAGCAACAAGGAGTCAGTATGATGGAGAAAGAATAGTGCTCAGGCTTGGCTTCCCCCTAATTCCACTGGATCGTATTTTTGGTTATATCTGGGTGATAGTCTTTCAAGAGCTAACCTGAGTCAGTAGATTTTCTTTGTGCAGACAACCTTCAAAGATCCTTTACAGCATAAATAATTCTATAAATTATTCTGGAATGCCATTGGAAGTCACAGAATAAGGGTTATGTACAGGTATTACGAAGTTCATGACACACTTTTCTGTCAGACCCTTGTAAGTGAAATAAAGTGTGTCTTGTGAGTGTCACAAAGAACACATAGCCAGAGAACACACTTTTCTTCCTTCTTAATGAAAAATTTATGCAATAAATTTGACAATACCATTTTATACAGGAATAAATGCTTCAGGGAAGAAGATTTTCCTGAAAGATATCTGGCCAACAAGAAATGAGATTCAGGCTGTTGAGCGTCAATTCGTTATTCCTGGGATGTTCAAGGAGGTCTACCAAAAAATTGAGGTGAATTAATCTTCTTGGCAGTAGTTTGATTGATGTTCTGTGCTGTTCTGAAGATATTAAATAGGATGATCATGATAATGAAATGAACCTTTTTCATCTCTAGGTGTTGCTCTTGTTCTGACAGATATTCAAATGAGTTGTTGTTGTTTTTTTTTTTTAAATCTTCTGGATATTTAATTCTTACAGACAGTCATGTTTTGAAGACTGCTCCTTATGATATTTTCAATGTAACATGTAGATGATGTGTTTTCAACAGCCATTCCCAGCTGATACTAGAAGGTGGAATATTCCAGCTTCACAAATGTTTGATTTTTTTTTCAGCTGACATAAAATTCATTGCATTAACTAATAGCATTGACATCAGAAAAAAGACTTGGACTTGTAATGTCTTCCTGCGAATCTTTCTCAAATGTTGAAACAAAATATTCTTATGGTGTATATGTTAGGGAAGCTTCTTAAGATTACTTACAAATACACTATAAAATTATAAAGTGTTACCTGTGTACACAATACAGGTTTTTCTCAGAAAACAGGATGAATGTCTCTTCTTTTGTAATGAAGTGAGAATTTTCCTAAATCTTTTAATAAGTAGAATCATTAAAAAAACACCCCAAAACATAATGTATATTGTTATGTGCATTTTCCAAAGTGCTCTAAGAAATACATAAGGCTTTCGCTGAAGTCAAATTTGTAATTTTACCTGGATTCTGAAGTAATTATGTTGCTTCTGAAAACTTAGAAATCCATGAAAGGATTTTATGTGTTTTTCAGACAGTAAACAAAGCTTGGAATGCCTTAGATGCTCCTTCAGATAAACTGTATACTTGGAATCCCAAGTCTACTTATATCAAGTCTCCTCCTTTCTTTGATGGTCTGGTATGTACGTGCTTTCCCTTTGAATCCAGCCAAAGTGTGCAGTGATCTTGACTCATATTGAAGGTGAAGCAAAGCCCCTTCAAGGGGCCTGAGATGATCCATAAAAGCCTATTGAGGCTTTGGTTCTTAAATGTTAGAATTGCACTATTGTGTTCATTTTAATACAAAGGCATGAGTGAATCTCAAAATTGTAAGGATTCCCTTTCACTCTAGGGCTCTTGAAAAGTCTCCTTTTCCTTTTAAGTTGAAATACTTCTAAATAGTCACAAAGCAAGTGAAAAAAAAAGAAGAGGAAATGAAATGCACAGTTCTGCCTGCTTGCATGTTGCATCACTGAAGTGTTTAGATTGCTAATTCAGTGACATTTAAAAGTAAATGGAGATTTTAATGCACGCACATGTCTAGGAATCCTGGATTTTCATGCATGTATCACAGGAAGCCTTGGCTGGTGTTTTTGTCTCCTCTATTTTCTTCATGCATGAACCTGCTGGCAGATACCCAGGGCATCGTCTATGTTCAAGAACATAAACGTTTTAATAGGGTTGGTCTTTTTCTTTCTCCTAACTTGTGTAGAAAGGGAGACTTTATTTTGCAATTTGCACTTTTTTGGCAAAGGTAAAGGAATTATTTTTCATATATTAATTGTTTTGTTTGTATTTATGATGGCTTAGACTTTGGCTCTTCAGACCCCGAAAACAATAGAAGACGCTTATGTGCTGTTGAGTTTTGGGGATTCTGTGACAACTGACCACATATCTCCAGCTGGGAACATAGCAAGAAATAGTCCTGCAGCCCGGTATTTGACCAGCAGAGGGTAAGCAGTGCTTCTTGTTCTTGCCATACATTGGGAAGAGAAAACCGCAACTATTACACCGTGTTATAGGCACACATACCTTCTGTCTGTTCACAAACACCTGTATGCCTTGACAGCTGCCTGGACAACACATAAATTAAGAAAGAAAAGCATTTCTCTTTGCTGCTTCAGCAGCTCTCACTAAGTGTAAGAAGTAGAATAGCGTGTGTACATCTGTACACACTGTACAGCTAAAGACCTTTTTATGGAAGTAGGGGAAGAAGATGACTTACTGCAAAAACTAGCCTGTACGTTTATTCATAAACAAGGGAATCAAGATTTGTCTCCCTATCAAAGCAAAATGACCATTTTCCCTAGTGCAAAAAATGGGGTTTATATTAATTTCTTCTAGCATATGCAGCTATTTCACATATCTAGGCTCTTAGGCACTACAGAACATCCAGAAGTTTAGGTTTCAGTGCAGCTGCAAAAACTGGCAAATCTATTGTGACTGGAGTCCAAACTCCTGTAAAGTGTTCATCTTTTTCTATGGCCAGTCTGTCAGTTCAGGACTTGGGGTTCAACTTAAGGTAAGACTAGGACTTAACAAGTTGACCTATTCAGTCTTCAGAGGTAATGAAATGCTTTTATTCTCTGATTTAGCACTTCTTAGAACTTCAGTGGCGTTTTGAGCAGCAGCACTGACATAAAAACAAAGTCCTAACTCACTAAACCTAATAATTCTGGAAAGAGAGTGGATTAAAACAGAGTAATATACTGAAAACCAGCTGCTCTGGACTCTCTGCCTCCTTGCTATCAGCTACTCGGAAATCTGAATAGTCCTACATGCATTACAAAACAGATGTTGTATGTCATAGCTGCGGTTTGGATGTAGCCCAATGCAAACAGTCTAATTTTCTGTCACATTCCAGTGCATTTTTTGTTTGCTGGTTAGGCTGCCGTGTCCCCGCATTCTCATATTTCTGTTTGCAAGTGAAATTTTTCTTCTGTAATTCTAACTTGCAGCAGTGGTTCTTGCTGCCTTTTTAGATACTTAGCACAGTGCTCTGCCTTTGTTCTAGATGCTATAGTAATATAAATAACAAGGATTTTCAGGCACCAGCTATTCAGAAAAAAATAGTGTTGCATCTGCTGAGTTAATGTGAATTATATCCTTGCCATCACTGTTATATACTGTTTTCTAGGGCAAGAGTTGAGGATGTTATGGAAGCTGCCTTTTCTGACCAAAGTGTAGCTATTTGTAAATTACTTTTCTTTTCCTTCAAAACATCTCAAAAAGTAGAAGTATTGGCTAACTGCATGCTGTTGCCAGGGTGGGAACTATGTACATACCTGCCTCAGAAGCACCAGTTTATTGCTTGCTTTTTTTAGCGCACAGACTGCTTTTAGTCTAAAACCAACAGTTTCCTTTCTTCTTTTCCCTTAATAGCTTGACTCCTCGAGAGTTCAATTCTTACGGCTCCCGAAGGGGGAATGATGCTGTCATGGCCAGAGGGACATTTGCAAACATTCGCTTGGTCAACAAGTTTATTGATAAACAAGGACCTCAGACTATCCATTTCCCTTCTGGGGAAATTGTAAGTACACATGCTGCACTAGACTGTGCTCACTGACAATGGAGCGGATTAGTGCTGGCTTTCCTTCTTACAGCTTAGGTAATTCACTTCAGTGCCTTTTAAGTAAAGCTAATTGAGGGGGCAGGAGCTGACTCAGGGAAGCAGTCACATGTACCCATGCAATGTGGTGCTCTCAGGCATATCAGTGGAGAGTGTAACCACAGTAAAAGCACCGGTGGGAGGTGCAGGTTTATGCTGGGAGGGAGATCAGGCTAGAAGCCACAGAGTGTTGTATGGTCAACATCCTTAAAGTGCTGCTTGGTGGAAGTTGTGGGCTTCGATTGTTTATGTGGGGACACTTTTTCTCCTTTTCCTGGAACTGTGCTTCCACTCGCAAAAAGTTTACAAAGTGTTGGGCATTTTTATTCCAGCTGGATGTGTTTGATGCTGCAGAAAGATACAAGCAGGCTGGTCATCCTCTGATTGTGCTGGCTGGGAAGGAATATGGTGCTGGAAGTTCTAGAGACTGGGCTGCTAAAGGACCGTTCCTCTTGGTGAGTGGCTACAGTAAACTAGGAGGACAGAATGAAAAGGGCATTAATATGTTAGTAAGACTAGCTTATGACCAACATCTTGGGTAGCTCATTCTCACTTTTGGAAGCTATTTTGAAATCTCTACTGCCTCCAAGACCCACAGTAGAGTTGCAAAAGCTATTTAATATTAATAGATCTTGTTCCAACTGGCAGGCTGGACTCATTTTCATCTAGAAATCCACAAGACCACACTAAAAAGGCCAATTTCTTTACTTCCACTTTCCATAACCCCATAAACCACAGGTCTGCTTTCAGCAGCATCCTTAGCCTCACTTAGCAAGGAAACCAGAAAATAGAAGAGTATCAGTGAAAATTAAATTCAGCATGGCTTCACCATGGGAACCAAATAGAGATCCACATACAGTGAAATATCTGTTTCTTTCTTTGTCTGTCCAGTCTTACACTGTTCACAGCAAGAACTCTGATTCAAGCTTTCTTGCATTATTAGAAAAAGTTGTATGAGAGTTGGTGTTTAAGTTCATCTAGGTTTTTGGAGGTTTTTTTCTGGCAATGAGTTTTTGTGTTAAATGTATTAACATGTAAAATTTTCAAAATTAATTAAACTGCACACTGGTGCTTATAGGGGAGGGTAACACTGAATTAGGAAGAGTTATGGAGATGACTAGTGATGCTCTGCATAAGACATGTCAAAGTAGTATGCAGGATTCCTGAGAAAACACATTACTTTTTTGAGTCAGGCTTCTTTTAAAGAGGTGTGAAAGTTCATGTACAATCAAGCCATCCTGGACAGTTTGCTGTCAGACAGACATGCTGACTCTACCACTAGCTGGTAAATAAAATGGAGAGGACCACAAACAAACCAGTTTTCTTCTTATGAGTACAGAAAGACTGTTCTGAACTATGAAATAACTCAACCTGTTGTGCACTTCTCAGGGTGTAAAGGCTGTGCTTGCTGAAAGCTATGAGAGAATTCATCGAAGCAACCTGGTAGGAATGGGAGTGATTCCTCTGCAGTATTTACCTGGAGAGGATGCAGGAACTTTAGGACTTACTGGACGGGAGCGTTACACAATTATCATTCCTGAAAAACTAAAACCACAGATGAATGTGCAGATTAAGGTATGAGACACCTAAGAGCTGAATTTTCTGAATCACTGTAATTTTACTCAAAATTAATTGTCTCTTCAAAATGTATGCTGTGTCATATGGCAATCAGATTCACTTAAAATAGGGAAAAGAATTGAGATAGTGAAGGAGATTAAAACACTTATTCTAATAACGGTTAAACTGAAGGAGGGTAGAATTAGATTAGATATAAGGAATAATTTGAGATGAGGCACTGAAACTACTGCCCAGGGAAGATGTGGATTCCTTCTCCCTGGAAGGGTTCAAGGTCACGTTGGATAAGGCTTTGAGCAACCTTCTCTAGTGGAATGTTCCCTGCCCATAGCAGTGAGGGTTCAAACTAGGTGATCCTTAAGGTCCCTTCCAGCCCAAACCCTTCTGTGATTTACTATGACAGGATATAAAAGCAGGATGCTCCAACTGTTTTAATTAACACAAAGCGATCCTGTATTTTGGACCAGTCACTCAAAGTCCACTATAAATTTCTCAGTTATAAATGAAGCAGCAAATGCAATGAGACTCCATACTGTGTTTGTTATGGTTTGTTTTAAACCACTTTCCTCTTAAGCATCTTTCTGTAGTCTAGTGTGGATAGACGTACTGGTGCCTGTTCACTTTAGCTTTCTATCACAATTTTTTAAGATGGCAAAACTATTCTAGTAGTCCTTATTTTACTATGATGTCAGGTAACATGTGCAAGGTTCTGCTGCTTGACTGACTTTCTTTGACCCCAACAGCTGGACACTGGGAAAACCTTTCATGCCATCATGAGATTTGACACTGATGTGGAGCTCACTTACTTCCACAATGGCGGCATTCTGAACTACATGATCCGGAAAATGGCATCCTAATTAAAAAAAAATTAAGCAAAAAGGTCCAGGTACAAGCCTGCTTCTCCTGAGCACAATGAAACTATAGTAATCATGCATTTCAAAGTGTGAACCATAAAGTGAACAATTTTTTTCTGTGGATTGTATTAGAAAGCCTGTTTACAGTGCCAAATTTTTCTGTGTATCAGGAAACTGGACACACCCATATAAAGTAAACAGCATTATTAACTGTTTTGTATGGCAGTTGGCTTGACTTACCTTAGAATACAGTGCAAAAGTCATTAAAATACTGCTGGCATCTGTAGAACCATTGAAGATCATCTGCTGATTTAATGTATTTGATCCACTTAGTTCAACTCTGAAGTTAAGTTCTATGCTCATATCAGTGTTCTAGAAATTAACTGACAGTTTAAAAAAAATTTTATTCCTTCCTGATGACCTGACACTGACTTGCTTTCTTATTCAGTTAAACAGAATCTGAGTCTAATACTGAAATTATTTAGCTGTTTATTAATTTTAAAAAATGTGAACTCTGTTTAAAATCTAAGCCTTTGTGGAAAGGTGGACTTATTGGGGATATTTCTAATGGATAAAATTAAATTTATTTTTAAAAAGTTTGGTGGTTTCTGTCATTTTATCCTTAGTGTTGGGATGCAGAGCAAAACTTGGAGTTACAGTCTTTTCATTGTCCCTGCAGGAAAAGAATCATACAGGTCCTGACTTTCCATGTTTTAATTCTAGTTTCTTTGACAAGTCTGCATGAGATAGAATGAATACAAATACTGTCAGATACTGGCAGTCTTCTGTAACCTAACAAAGTACTGGCATGATATAATTCCATCTGTTTTGTGCCCTCAAGAAGACAATCTCCACACTTTCAAGATCCTTGTCAGCAATTTCTATGGCCGTTAGCAACCAGTACTTACATTCATGCACTCGGTGCAGTCAGTGACTGCCCAATCCACAATGCCATGTGAATATATTTACAGGGATAACAAACTACTCTTACTCAGAGATAAGGTTATAGTACTAATTCTCACTCTTAACTGTATTTACAGCTACTGCCACAACAATTAACATAGTGGATAAATTACTTCAAAGTAATTTCCTAATGTGTTTTTAGTGCAGTCAGGTCTGGCTGTTTCTGGATAAAAACCAGCTATTAAAATAGTTATGAAAGAAGAAACTTAAGGAGGGCACAGATATTGCACTGTACCTGAAACAGGCTATTGCTTATGACAGAGCCCCTCTAGTAAATCCATCAGAGGCCCACCACAATGTTGCAGGATCTGAAGTGTCTCCCATGAGGAGAAGCTGAGAGCCAGGACTATTTAGTCTAGTGATGGGAAGGCTCAGGGGTATCTCTGCTGTTTGTGTACAGGTGTCTGAATGGAGGGCACAAAAGAATATGCAGCCAGGCTCTTTTCAGTGGTGCTTAATGACAGAGCAAGAAGCAGTGGCCACAAAGAGTGTGAAACACAGGATGTTCCCTGTGAATGACAAGAAACACTTTTTCACTCAGAGGGGCCAAGCACTGACAGGAGAAAATTGCCAAGAGAGGTTGTGGTGTCTCCATCCTTCAAGATGTTCAGATGCTGTCTGGACATTTAGACATTGTCCTGGGCACTCCCTTGGGTCACAAGATGACCTTTAGAGGTCCCTCCCAACCATAGCTGTTGTTCTGTGAACAGCGTTGTTAATATGGTAGTAATCTTAGAAAGAAATACGCAATTTCCTTTTCAATTTAAAAAAAAAAAAAAAAAAAATCAGATATTCTCAAAGGCCAAATGGAGTGCTGGTGTTCTTCCCCACCCTCCCATCTCCACTGTGTACTGAAGGAAGGCCTTCTTGTATCAAGCTGAATTCTTATTAATGTGTTATCCTATCAACCTTTAGTACTCATTTAGGCTGAATTGCAAAGTTGTTTTAGTCTGAAATCCTTGTGTTCAAAGAGTAGGAAAATACCAAAACTTCCCAAGTTCAGCTTCCCAGTAGTTACTACTATAAACTGTGGAATTTTGGACTGATTATTTTTCATGCCAAGAGTCTCAAAGCAGATGGTCCTTTCACAGAGCAATCTGATACCTAAGAACTGTGATTTTTCCATGTACTTTTAATCTGACAGTGCTAAACCAGCCTTTTTCAAAAGTATTTTGTTCCTAGTATTTTTGGAGGGGAGGCATTATCTAAACATAAACCATCTTTATTCATTGTTCTGTGTTTCCTTTTAGGTAAAAACTAAGTACAGAGGAAATTACTGTAGGACTGAGATTCAGCCTTCCTGTACAGTGCATACAGCTTTCACAGTAAAAGGCATGGACTGGGGTGGAACATGAAGCAGTGCTTACAAAGTTCTTTTGCTTTTAATGCCACACAACACGTTATAAGAACACCGCAAGCCTCACTGAGTAGGATTTAGGTAGTTTAAATTAATTTTTGAACTCATAAATTTAGGTTTATTGTTTTGAACTCTTAAATTAGGGTTGGGGGGGGTGTTTTGGTTTGGTTTTTTGTTGTTTTTTTTTTAATTAGTTCAGGTGTTTTGTAACATAATTCTTGCACATATCTATCTTACCATACTGTTAAATACAGAAAGTAAACTTAAAATGCATTTGGTTTTGGTTCCAGAAATACTGAATACTAAACTCATTGAAGATGTATAGAATCAGCAGGTGCTTTAAAGTGTACAACAATGTTTCATAACTCTAAAGCACCTGCTGATTCTAAACTCATTGAAGATGTATAGAATCAGCAGGTGCTTTAAAGTGTACAACAATGTTTCATAACTCTGTAGGAATTTGTTTCTCCCAGAAAAGTCTGGGACAGGGGTAAAGAGGACAGATTTGAACACACTAATGCCTAGACTTTGTAAGAATGCTAGATCAGCTCTGACAGGAAGCTTACAGTATTCCCAGTGTCTGGAGAGATTTTAGGTGACAATCCATGAGACAGGGCATCCAGGTAAGTGCTAATCCCCATCAAAACTGAACCTCCACCCATGTTTCAGAGCACTGTCTTGTCCCCATTAGGGCTTGTTCAGTTCAGCAACACAGAAGGGTGCCCATTCTGCAACTTGAGCAACAGCAGCTTGAATCAAGGTGCAGTGATATAAAAAAGTGCTACAATTTTAATCACAAGGATGAATCCCCAAGAGGCCTCTGCCCTACTGCATTTCTTCCACTTGCAGAAGCATTACCTACAGATTTAAAGACAGATTTAACAGTTATTGGACATTTTGCTCTTAACTTTATATCAATGTCTAGAACATTAAAAGTAACTTCTAAAAAAGTTTCAAAAGGAGCTAGAGCAGTGCCTGAAGTGCTAGTAAGCCATGTTGTCTGCAAGAATGTGCAATCCAACAAGTGAGCAGTACCAAGGAAGATGTTGATTCGCACCTCAATTCTTGAAGGTGCAGCCTGTCACCTAAAGTTGGATGTTTAGTTAGTCATTCAACTTGATCTTTTTTTTTTTTTTAGGCCAGGTTACTCATAGCCATAATGATTTGGATCTAGATGCCTAGGCACATATTTATCCTTCTAATGAAACTTCTGGTGAAATTTTTCATTATATAGCACATACTAGTTTTTGTGGCTTTACCAGCCTTTTATAATCTAGCCAGATGTGGGTGAGGGGCCTAGCATAAAGAATGAAAGGTTTTATACATGAAAATTTATCATCTGCTATTTCAGCATAGTGCACTAGAACAATATATCCATTAAAATGTTGAGTTCAGATGGATGTTTCTTCATCAAAATCCTTCAAAGACAAATTAATACTTTTCCATTTCTGAAAATCCATTTGTGTCCCAGTTTCAATGTTCTCTAGTACAAAGCTTTTGATTTTGATCACTGGTAGATTATCAAATGTCTTGTACTTCACTGTGATCCCCCAGTCATGCTGGCACTCAGCATTTCGGCAATGCATCTTGTTTTTTTTCTCAAAACCATCAAACTGAACCGGTTTCCTGTGGGGCTTTGTTATATAACGCTCCTTGAACGTGTCACCTAGGACAGTGTGATGAGATTCCTGAAACAACACATGCCAGAAACACTTAATATTAGAAACAACATTCCTCATTTTTTCTTGTCATTCGCCTTCCCTTCTCAAATACATGTTCTCCCTGTTAAGGCACTTGCTGTCATCCAGGAGGCTCACTTTCCAGCCCCTTTGGCTCATTGCTCTTTTTTTTTTCCCCCATTCATTGAATACCAGGTACTAGAAGAACCCAGGCCTGGGCTTATCAAAACCAAAAAAATTTGCTGTGTATCCCCAGTCACCAGCTTACACATATTTGAACTTAGTAAGCTTTTTAAAAACTGTGTTAGCAGTATTTGAGCCATGTCCATGAAACTAATTCAGACAATGGAGAGACTCCTTTGGGAGACTCCTGCTTCCATGAGGGGTCATGCAATTACTTTGGAGTGGTAGAAAAAATAACCCTAACAAGGAAAAGGAGCTACAGTTGTTGTTTATAACATATATAATAAAACATTAAAGAAATTAACCGCCTTATTTGAAAGCATATTTACAATCTGACCTTAAGTCTGAAAATGGTAGATCCTCCTGGAAATGTAGTTTGTAGGGATTATTTAAAAAACTGTGAGGAGTTATTTGCAGAGTACTAAGCAAAAACACTTGCTGAAGAGTTTTCTGAACTCTTGGATCTATTTGCACAGGTATAGGTGATAAGCCAGGAGCACAAAATAGAGTGAAACTCAGAGGTGCTTTAGATAGCCCTTGTCAAAGAAATGTAACCAAGTTTTCACAAAGCTGAGCTTTTCCTGCTCCTTGCAGAGGAGTAGTGAACACGATCTACATTCCAAAAACAGCGGGTAAAAACAAAAATTTGGCAAGGGCCTGAAGGCAGACATGGTAATGCTCAGCTGTGGCCTGAAGCCCCTTATCACATTGCCACTGCACTTTTTAGAGCAGCACAAATAGAAGCAGCTTCAAAAGAACAGAAAGCAGAACTATAAGGGCTTGAAGTGCTCAGAAAAGCCTCTCTTCCATGATCACCACTTTCCGTGTGTAAAGAGTACTGCCTTCTTTTGTCTACAGGAAAAATTCAGAAAGAGTTCAGTCAAAGAGTTCAGAAAGAGTACAATCAAAATGTCCCTATGATATTCATAGAAGCAATGTACCTACACCTCCAGAATGGAAAACAAAATAATACTGAAGAACTGTAGGGCTCTTCTTGTGAAACCATGGTTTACCTTGCTTTTCAGAACTCAAACTGACCCATAAGGAGTTAGTAAGCTGATCTCAGTACTTTGTGTAGATAATTTTCAGTCAACAGAAATTGTGGGAGAAACCTCTCAACAGCAGAGATTTCCATCTAATGCTAATCAAGAAAGTAAACATCCAGCAGTAACACTAGTAGGTTATGTAGCTGAAGATCAGGTGGTTCTCAAGAAAATTTGTCAGAAGGGCTTCAGAAAAACTGAAGTGATTCCTAGTGTATCACATATCTGCACACCTTGGACAACATCAACTCATATCATGTATCATACTGCAGAAGCAGTCACAACTGTTCCTGTGGTTTAGTGATTTACTCAGAATTTCTATTCTCCTCCAGTTTGCACAAAATAGCCCACTTTCACACTGATAAATAATGCAGTTAGTTCAATAATGCTGACTTCCCTGGTGTCCATGGATGTAGGTTCCTGTAGAGAAACATACCTTTATAATTCTGATGTCGTCAGTACTGCAGACATACGCTTTGCATTTTCCACACAAAAGATTTTTTTTCCCTTCCACTACTTTATGTTTTGTTTCATTCTTCCTGGAATCTCGTAGTATCTTTTCCTTCATTTGCAGGCCACGTATCTTTAATAGATAAATAAAAATCAAGATTATGAAATGAAGTCCCAATGTCAGCCTAAACACGACTTTGGGGGTGTAACATCTAGGAACCTATTACATAAAGCACACAAAAGAAAACACACCTTGTTCTGGCAACTCATACCAAGAAAGAACAGGGTACATTTGTCAATTTGGAATGCAGAGCTAGAATGAGACTACGTGATGGACAGCATTTATGCTGTTTGTTCCTTCCTCCCCTCTAGCCCCCAACAGCACCTCTGGTTTTAAGGCTGGTATGTCTGTGTGAAAAGTCATGTGAGACCCTATAGCACAACTAATGCTGCTGCTCTGGGAATCTCATGGTTTGGAAAGAAAACTACGGAGACCACAGAAACTGCAGGCAGAGGAAGATGCAACAAGGCACAGCCTGGAGCTGAGAACCAAATGTGGAAATGGGATCCTCTGAGAAGAAGTAGGAGCAACCGCACCAAGCCTTGGAGGTGGGAGAAGAAATGTCACAAAGGCCAGGGGGCCTTGGGCAGCCTTTGTTGCACAGCTCAATCTCTGAAAGCTTGTCTGGAAACATAGGATGATCTGTGAGTCCAAGGGGATATGGGAGAACTGTGTACAAAGCTTTTTTTTAGTAGTGGCGGCCACTGGCTTATTCCAGTCTTCCTTGAGTCCTGGGGAACACCACTGATACCAGCCACCAGCTGTATTTATCTCCAGTCACTCCCACTCTCTGGGCCTGGCCATCCAGCCATTTTTTTACCCAGCCAAGAGTGCACCCATCCAAGCCATGAACAGCCAGTTTCTCCAGGAGAATGCTGTGGGAAATGGTGTCAAAGTCCTTACTGAAGTTCAGACATACACCAACCACAGCCTTCCCCACATCCACTAAGCAGGTCACACTGTCACAGAAGAAAACCAAGCTGCTCAGGCAGGACCTGCCTTTCAGAAACCCAGTCCAGATGGGCCTGATCCCTGGTCGTCCTGTATGTGACGGGTAATAGCACTCAAGATGATCTGCTCCATAACCTTCCCTGACACTGAGGTGAGGCTGACAGGCCTGTAGTTCCATGGATCCTCTTGGTCCTTCTTGTAGATGGGTGGTCACACTGACCAACCTCCAGTTACCTGGGATCTCCTTGATTATCCAGGACTGCTGATAAATGTGGCAAAGTGGATTGATGGGCTCTTCCACCAGCTCCCTCACTACCCTTGGGCGGATTCCATCTGCCCCCGTAAACTTGTGTGTGTCACAGTGGTGTAGCAGGTCACTGACCAGTTCCTTTTGGATTACGGGGGCTTCATCCTGCTCCCTATGTCTGTCTTCCAGCTCAGAGAGCTGGATATCCTGAGAACAACCAGTCTTACAGAGGCAAACAAGGCATTAAGCACCTCAGTTGCTTCTCTTCGTTTTTGCCGCTATGTTTCCCCCCAATATCCAGTGAAGAATGGGGATTTCTCCTTAGCCCTTGGTGGTGGTCCATATTAAGTTCCAGTTGGGCTCTGGCCCTCCTGATTTTCAGCTGCAAAACATCACGGTATCTTTGTACACTGTGGCCAAGATGGCCTCCAACTCTCACACCACCCGTAAGTCCTTCTCTTTTCATAAGCAACAGCTCATAAATGCTGCCTCACGCTCTTACGTTTTTTGCAGTTACCGTACAGCTGACATTCGCAAACTGGCAGCACACACTATCCCTTGTCTCCTGACCTAGCCTTGGTCAGAAATCAAGTACACTGAACACTTCCCTCAGGTTATCACTTGGCTCTACATAGAGCCCTAGTATGTGAAGGCTGATATAGATCATGCCTTTAAAATCTGAGCATGAAAACTGCACAAATCACATACCTTTCTTGCAAACGTTGTTTCATCCCAGTTCTGTAGCTTTTCAATAGCTGCATTCATCATTTCTTCCTTGTAACTGTTTTGTTTTTCATTCTCAACCACTTCTGTTTTGCTTGTCACAAGGATGCACTTGCTGCCTCTTGCCCTTCCACGACCTATACAGCAACACATTTATGCTCTTTAGTTACTCTTAACAACATGTTCAAAAGTGACGGGTCTGCCATAAGACTATTAAGGGCCTTCTGTATGGCTGCTTTTGTTTGCAATGTTTGGATTCAGATAATGCTGCTTCTGAAGAGCATTCTTCAATAACAAACCACAACAAGATGCCCCATTCCAGGTATCCTCATGGATCCCCCTTCCATGTATCTCATGGATATACCCTAGCCAGTACTGTATTGCCTGCTTCTGTGGCCTCCCTGTGTTGAGTTCAGGCATGCTTTAAAATACAATTTTTGTGTAGTATCTTGCTGTCTTCTTGTTGTGTTTAAAAAAAAAAAAAAAGATAAAGAAGAAAAGTTCATCTCAATCTTCCTTATTAGTTTTCAGCCCTGCAGATTGGTGTCTAAAAAAACCCAAAAACCCCATATATCACAAAAACCTAAGGAACTGGAAATATAATGCTGACACATACAACACATACAACACGTACAACACATACAACAACAGCAAGCACCTTCTCTTCTACCTGACTATGCCTACTGCCTGCCTGTTATTAAAGCTGTGACACAGGCAAACCAAGAACTACAGAGATCTCATACCAGTTTAGCAGTATTTCGGTGATAAAAAGTGTTCACATTTTCTTTTGAGCTCCTACTCCACAAAAATCATGATTGTATGTGGTTTGAAACTGACATAAACTCTTTTCTTTGCAGCTCTAAAGGCTTTTTAATAATAAACACTATCTTTTAATCCATAATAGTAAATTCTGAGCCAATTATTTGATTAGAAGACACAGATAAGAAAGTCACAACACACAAACCCCAAAAGTAGAGTACAGCATAAGTATAACAGAAATCACTTCACATTAAATTATGATGTTAACTCCTTGGGAAACAGAATAAAATATTGCAGATGCACCCTTAAAGAGTTGGCAGTTTTATGCGGTTTAGGAATGTGAAGCAGAAATCAGTATTTAGTGTGGCTCTTCATTCCCCTCTACTGGCCATACTGTAAAATCACCAAATTTAAGGCCAAAGTCACGACAGACTTCTCTGGACAAGCCAGGAAGACAGAAATAGGGTGTCTCTTTTTTTGTCTTAAATATTAGAGATCTGCACATGTGACGGCCTCATGTACCTGGGAGTAGCTGGGTTGGTAATAAACCACTGGTCTGGGGGGGGCCTTCAGAAGCCAAGGCAATACAAGAAATTCCATTGCAGCAGTCCTTTGTAAATTGTCATAGAATGATTTGTAGTATTTCTGACAACAGTTCTTCTAGCCATAGTTCTGCTTATATTTATAATTGTGTACTTGAGGTGTCAGTCCTCAACAGTTCAATAACCTTGTGCAGCATTCCTAACTTGCCTGGCAAAAGAACAGACAGGCAACATCAAGGACCTGGCTCTGTGAACAAATTTCTCATGTCCCATCATTCACTTGACTTTGCCCTAAGGCACAGAGGAACAACAGCAAGGCATGCACATCTTACTGCAGTATTTTCAATGTGCCATTTAGTAGCATTTCATGTCTGTGTCTAGGCCAAAACAGGTTTCTAAAGTAATAGCTCCGAAATTCCATACCTCTGACTTGGATCATTTTGGTGACATTACCGAAGTATTCATAGAGCACCACAAGGTTGCACTCAGTAATATCAATGCCTTCATCAGCAACAGATGTAGCAATTAGCAGTCTGATGTCTTTATCATTTCTGAATGCATCCAGTACACCCTTCTGCATTGGCAGGGTCATACCTACAGTACCAAGAAACTGTCAGGGAAAAACCACTGAAGAGCTCCTTGAGCACGATACCCACATTTGCTTTCACTTAAGTGATTCAAAATTAGTACATCCTTTTGATCCGGAAAACTACTGTAAGTTTCATATGCAGCTGGGTGTGTATTATACCCACTGACCAGGGATTCCTGCTGATGTGACACAGGAATTATCAAACTGGGAAACACCATTTTAGAGACAACACCCAGATGATCTTTATTGGAGACACCCATGCAGCTTAGTTAGTTAAAACCCAAGCTAACTCTTAACTTAAGCCATAGGTAATTAATTTCAACTGTAGCTTCCATTCTATCTTAAAATGTCTTCATGCCATCAAACACAAAATAAGAGAGGGATCTATAAAAGGAACAGGGACAATATGAGAATTAATCACAAGAAGCTATGATAGTGTAGTTTCTAAACAGCTTTTGAACTAGTAAAAGAATGCTGCAGAAAAGTGTCACTGACAGTGTTACTGCTGCTTTAACCATAGGTTCTGGACTGAAAAGGCAAGCATCTCCTTAGGATCCATTTAAGGTCTTCCAAATCTGGAAGAACGCAAGTGCAAACTTGCATGACCT
This sequence comes from Callaeas wilsoni, assembly GCA_013398955.1. Classification (NCBI taxonomy): domain Eukaryota; kingdom Metazoa; phylum Chordata; class Aves; order Passeriformes; family Callaeidae; genus Callaeas; species Callaeas wilsoni. The sequence goes on along the minus strand of VWPU01003973.1, from coordinate 30,565 downwards.
TTCTCTGTTTAAGGGCACAGAAGATGAACACAGGAAAAGCTGAACAATTTTAGCACCATAGCCACCACGGGTTTAGCATACATTATTATCTCAGTGCAAATCTTCATACCTGTTTTGTGATCTTTTCTTCCCTTACCCATCAACACATCTGGCTTTATGTGGCTAAGCAGAGGGTTTCCTTCTATCCACTTCTTCAAAGCCTGGAGAAAAAATCAGGGAGTTAGATTCCCTGCACAGATGAAATGTTACTTTGAGATAGGTACGTCTTTCCTACGCTTGCCTACTCAATTAATACTTCCAAAAGAAGACCCAGAAGCAGAAAACAAGCTGTAACTTGTGTGTCAGGAAGGAATATTTTTTAATAGGTGAGAAAGCAGGGGTCACACCAGGATGCCAGATTAAACCATGCCAGACTGATTTCCACTTTTCCTACTCCTATAACTTAAAGGGTGACTAGAGAGCAAGCAGCCTTTCACTGCTAAAAAAGCAGCCTTTCACTGCTAAAAAGTTTGCGTTTCTCTCTTATAAACTAACAGGTCACTGAATGCTACACCTCTGGGATCAAAGGAAAGTAGTTGTTATTCACAAACTGAACGTCCACTACACGGTGAGAGTTAGCACCTTCAAACTGCTCTTACAAAGGAACAAAATTGAGCCAAGCTACTGTAGGCTTTTAAATCTAAAATGGAAAGCTGCCAGCAAATGCTTGATGTTGTTAGTTTGGACTTAACCCTGCTTTTAATTTTTGCTGGTTTGCAATTCATCCAGCATGTCTGGATGAAAAGGATAAAAAGGAGGGCTGGGTCGTTCATCTGATAAATCTGTTTACAGTAGCCAGAGACAGCTGATATTTGCAGTAAATGTTTTAACCCACTCATGCTAATGACTAGCAGCACATTTACTTCAAGCATGAACCTTTTCTGAGAGCAAGGTACTGTAAGGGAAAAAAGGTATCATCCAGCCTAGATCCTTGATCATAGGCATGTATGAAATAGACCAGTGATAAGAAGACTCCAGAGAACATCTGCTGCACAAAGTTTCTCCTTTTTCTTGATCAAAACCAGGTGCTAGGTCACAGACCTTCCTTAGGTCTACAGGAATCCTCTGAGAAATGGATAAAAACGTCCTGTTGTGCAGTCAGTAATGGAGTAGAGCTGTTGATTCATAACACCGCTACCTTAAAGCCAAAACCTTTAAAACACATCTTGGTTATAACTGACTTTAGCCTGAAGTAAAAATCTGATGGCTTAAGGATCAACTATGACATGTAGTTAGATGTCATGAAGGACAGCATAGCTGTACTGTAGTTTTCAGAAAAAGAAAAAAAACCCACTCATCCTGCCTCAGAACATCAGGGCTTAGGCAGACACAGTAGAATCAATTAGAAAGATCAAATACATGCACATTTTTTTATTTCAGATCAAAATGGGAAGGGTAATAGATGAGGCATTTTATTTTCCCACTTCCCATTTTAGGAGTTTTAAGAACAAATGTCTTACAGCTACTAAGGCTCTTGTCTTGGCAAAGAGGATAGTGCGAGTCTGTGGGTTATAGCGGTATGCTTCGTCCAGGATGCAAGCAAGCTCTTCCAGCTTTGGATTCTCATTTGACTCATCTTTTGAAAGGGCAGTCAGCTCTAGTTCTTTCTCTGAAAGAAGAAAAAAGAGGTTTCTTGAAAAATTCACCTTTTTTAATGCAGAAAGCAGAATTCTCACACAAACCTACTTTTAAACACTACACACATTCTCTTTAGCTTCTTTGTTTATTTTCTATTCTGTTTTTTCAGATGCCAGCAGGGAAATCTGTTGGTTAAATGCATCAAAATCCCCAGAAAAAACAAAATTATGAATATCTCACATTTTGTAGCAAACTGACTTGAGAACTTCTGTGATATACTGTGCATCAAAAGAGAGCAACAAAACAAACTCAGTTCTCATGCTATTTCTTCCTAGAAAACAACTGACACTCAAGGGCAGACAGTCCAGTGATTTAAAACTGCAGTCAGCACTGCATCGCACCAGACGACAGCCAGGAGTATGCCCAGGAATACAGTGACAACCTCTAACTTTCAACGAGAACGGTACAAGAGCCATGTGCTTCTCCCCAGAAGACTGGGATTCATTCAGGAGCACTGGCCAGGAGGCTAGGCAGTGCACTGAGCAGTGTATGTTGCCTTATCTAATGCTACCAGCATTCATGATTGTAGATCATCTGCCTACTTGTGCAGCACAGCCATAAGGGCGCTGTTGCCTTATCTCCAAGCCAGGCATGTAAGAACTTACTACAGCATCCAGCTACAATTATTACTATTTTATCAGCTTCTCCACTAGAAGCTTACAGAGCCAGAAATTTAGTCCCTCCCCTCCTGTCCTAACACTGCACTTGCACCAACGCAGTCACCACATCTTCTGGAAAGTGCAGTTTCTGGAAAAACAGCTGCACTTACTCTGAAGAAAACACCTGGACCATCTACCATAAGCTCTCTTCACCCCTGCAACTGTCACAGGTACTGTGGGAAATACCTTGAAATTTCTCCGTCAGTTGCTTCTCTAACTCTGTATATGGTCCGTTTTTTACATTTGTGAAAAATTCATTTAGGTAGGCTAAAGCATCTTCGATGCGAGCATCTTCACTGATCATGAGAGCATCGTTGAACTTCTGCTTGGGAAGAGACACACGCATTTAGGCCTCATTTTCCACGGTCTGGGATGAACACAAATTTTATTTAGCTAGATTAAGTGTCACAAACTTGTGGTGTTCTTCCATTTCCATGTCAATACAAGCACTACAAAGTCTAATCTGTCCCTAGGGAGTATTGTAGACACAATCTTACACACCTAATGCTTTAACCTCTGTCAACTTGTTGCAGTCTTCAACATCCTCACTTAGTGGAGAGACAAGTACAGATCTCTTCGCTGTCACGAACAGTGATGGGACTCACAGAAACAGCCTGGAGTTGTGTCAAGGGAGGGTTAGGTTGGGTATCAGGAAAAGGTTTTTCACCCAGAGCGTGGCTGGGCACTGGAACAGGCTCCCCAGGAAAGTGGTCACAGCACCAGCCTGACAGAGTTCAAGAAGTGCCTGGACAACACTCTTGGGCTCATGGTGGAGATGTCCTGTGCAGGGACAGGAGCTGGACTCAATGATCCTTGGGGGCCCCTTCCAACTCCACATATTCTATGATTCTAAATAGAACAATTGGTTCAAAATCTGCTTCTAGGTAAACATACCTGTATCAGAAGGAACAGAATGACTCTACCTCTGTATGGAAGGAAAGAGGATACACACTTACCCGCAAGTGTTCAGTACAAATGAAAAGGTCTCTACAAATGTTGCTCTCCTTCTCCTTATCTTCCAGTTGCAACAGTCTGCACTTCTTCTGAGTGAAAACTATCCACTGTTCATATCTCTGTGTTCCAAAGTAATTCTTGTTGATTTGGGAGATGGCATCTAGTAAAGGGGGGAAAAGACTTTTGCTCATCTTGAGTAACAAATAAAAACCATTAGCTAGAGGATAACACATTTCCCACTAATATTGGCTCTAAAAAGCCTATGCAAAAGAACAGTTTTATGATACAATCACAGAACCACTGAGGCTGGAAGGCACCTCTGAAGGTCTTTAGTTCTGCCCTCTGCTCAAAGCAGATCACCTAGAGCTGGACACTCAGTTCAAATGGACTTTGAGTACTTCCAGGGACAGAGAGTCTACAGCTTCGTTGGGCAACCTGTTCCAGTGTTTGACCACCTTACAGCAAAAGAGTTCTTCCTGTTGTTTAAGTATTTCTGTTTGTGCCCACTGCCTCTCGTCCAGTCTCTGGGAACCACCTGTGAAGAGTCTGGCTCTGTCTTCTTCACTCTCTGTTTCAGTGTATACCTAGATGTTAGCCTAAAATTAATCCAGGACAATTCAGCTGAGGATCTGCATACATACATACATCTGCAGCAGCTTTAGTAATAAAATTAGAGGTCACTTATCCTGTAAGAAGCCTACGGTATTCAAAAAACTGCATTTGCTCCATGAATTACCAGCTACTAAATAGTTTATATTCATTCATTGAATAGTCCGGAAGCATATCGTCCAAGGGCCTGTCCTTGGAGCAGACCTAGGCAGGACCTGTTTGCTGCACACATGCTCTGCCTGAGTGCTCCACAGGCTTTGGTAACTAGTGGGTCCACAGAAGGGAAGCCACTGCCATCCATGCAAGAGGAACTGTGATGCAAAACAAGCTTCAGAAGTGTTTCCTTAATGTAACATGCATTTTGAAAATCTCTCTTGTGTTTGTTCTTTGATTGGGCTTCTTGGGTTTTGGGTTGTTTTGCTGGGTTTTTTTTTGGTTGCGTGGGGGTTTAATTCTCCCTTCCTGCCCCAGAATATAGTTCACTCTCAAATATCTGGCAAGTGGAGGGCAGGGGGGAAATCTAGAACTGAGGTAAACAGGTTTAAGGCACTGCAGTCAGTGTGCAAAAACCAGTCTAAGCACAGACAACGTCCTTTAATCCAGAGCTGGAGAGACCAAGGCTGATCCTGAGTATATCCATTCATGGGCCTCTGCTTTGTACCCCCTTCCGCTCTTTAATTTTTTATAAAAGTCACTTACTGGACATCACTTAGGAACTCTACAAAAGCAGAAAAGATCCATTTATTTCTGAAAGGTTATAGAATTAATCTCATGATCATAAGACCTGTTTTCTTTTCACAATCATGCATCTCTCCTCTGCTAACGTTCCCACCAAAGTAGCTCCTGAAGCTGGAACCCTACTGACAATTGTTTCCTTTCTTGGGCAGCCATATCCTCTCTCCAGTGATGTTCATGTTCCACAGATCCTACTCTGAAATACTACCTCAAAAGCTTTTCAAAGGAAAATAATGGAGACCTGGTAAAAAGTGGAAATAGGAGTACCCAGAAGCATAAAAACGACCGAATGCTGACCAGAAAAGGTGGCCAGGACACCCCTAGAAATAACTTTGAGCGCAGCTCAGAGGCCAGAGGAAACACAAGAAGTGTCAGAGCAGCAAGTGTAAAAACTAACTTTTGCTGTAAGGGAAAAATTACAATCAGAGTAATACTGTAATTGTGATGTTTCTTATTTTCCTAACAGAGACAGACCCGGGTGTGAAGCATTTGGATGAATGTTTAAATAAGAACATACAGGTATCTCTCGTCAATAAAATCCAGCCCATTGCATTTTGAATGCAAGCCCTTTTGTTTCAGATTCTTTAAATTCAGAAGGATTTGACAGTGTCAAAAGCACACTGTTTTTGGTTGCATGTAACAGGCTGAAATTCAAGCAAAAATATTTACGACTGTCAAACTAATCAGGTATAACAGGAAAATAGCTGAATCTCTTATCTGTAATCTCTTATTTAGGAAATATTGGTTAAAGGCAACTAAAAATGAAGGAGAAAGGAAGTGAAAAAGGAGTGTCTGTTCTGCAGCTGTAAGGATTCACACTGATTTAATCAAATATTGAACTGCAATAGAGGCATATTACAGCATCTTACCCACTGAGTAAATCTTCCTCATCAACACCTCTGTCTCAGACATCAGACCTGAGATAATGCCTGCAAAGTGATTCTGAGCTCGCATTTTAACCCATCTGATATCTAGAGAAGAAAAATGTAAGTCAGTGGCCTGAGTAAGTAAAACGTTTCCTTACATGAAGCACAGAACAAATTCTTGTCTAGAAGAATGCTACACATGGTGCTCCATGCAATCACAATCAAGTTTATTGTTAATGAGCACTGCAGGTGCACAGAAGAAGCAACCCCCAATCCTCACTGGCAGAATTGAATAAAAACCAGAGACAGTGCATCAACAGTAAAGAGAAAATATGCCCAAGTGGGCACTGCCTTACTGCAGTGCAAACAAGAGATTGCAAGCCTAAACTTCTTTCAAGGTAGCAGGAAGCAAAGCTCCAGCTTAGTTTTAAGCTTTTATCTTAATCTAAACAAAGGGGAATTAGGTAGCTGCCATAATCATGGTGCTTTGCAACTCACAGAAAAATAAGAAGGAAGTGTGCTTACGTGTTTCTGGCTTGTTTCCGAACCTCTGGAGATCTTGTTTGTTCTCTCTGACAGTGGATATGGCCTGTATATCAAGGTAGGAGCAGAGGGTACAGATGTGCTCTGCAGTTTCACTGATGCTCTTGGCATTACCAACTCCAACAGAAGCAGTCAAACCTACAATCTAAGCACACACATGAACAGCAGTGGTTGCTCCTTTGTCACAAAAGGAATAAAACCAGAAGACATTGTTACCAGTCACCAAATTGCCACCATCTTCAAAAACACGGAAACAAAACAGGCAGCAGAAGCAAGAAGCAGGCACAAAATCTGAAGAACCAAAACCCGTATGCACTCACTCCCTCTCCAAGGCACTCAAACTTAGAGTATTTAAACTTAAAATAAATTATCCAGCCACTTAAATCCATAACGAGCTGTGTTTGTCAGTGCTTATCATACAGAGGAAGAGCAAACCCACACCCTGACCTATCCTTTGCACTCATTCAGAGATGTCTTCTCAGCTGGATGAAAACCTCATGCCAAAAGAGGCAGTAGCCCCATGTTGCTGTTACAGAAAACAGCAACAGAGAGGTAACAAGGAGATTACTAAATTACATGCTTTCTTCCCATTTCAGCTCTCCTGTTTGCTCTCAGGTACTCCAGTCTTTGTCATGCTTGATCAGTCTTTCTTGGCAGCTGCAGGGAAGATGTAACATGGGAAAAAAGCCTGGAGGTGTCCAAGAATGAAAAAGTGTTCCAGATTCTACCATTTCCATTTGCAGCCGTTGTTAAATGGGAGTTTGAACTGGATCAGCACAAAAGGCAAGACTTTAGCCTTTACTGATTGCAAAACACTTTTCCTCTAATGTTTCCACAACTGACAGGCTGGGCCTTACCTGAGGCAGCTGGTTTGCGGAGGAGCCAAATTTCTGATCCAGGTATCTGGTCATCAACACATTGTAAGGGTGGTTGCCTGTAGTGTTGTGGCACTCATCAAATATCATCAGAGTGAAGATGGAGAGGGAGCTAAGGATCCCTTTCTCCATGCTATTCACAAGAATCTGGGGCGTTAGCACAATGATGTCACTGTCCTGTATAACATTTTCTACAGAGATATTTGCAACTGTTTCACCACAAATTCCTTGAACGGAGTATCTGGAAAGAAGATGCAAAAAACAGGGTATGAAAAAGGATAACTTGCCGGACAAAGAAAGCTAGAAAAATGGGCTTTTCAGCAAGCTTGAAAGGCAGCTACCAAGTTTCAAATGTCAAAAAAGTTGGAGCTGGCAGTTTGAGCACAGAAGCTAAGAAAAAAAAAAGCTGAGGGTAAATAACTGGATTTTCAACTACCATTAAAAATATATATATTGTATTTGAGGAGTGATTAACTTGTACATTTAAGCTGCATTTGTCAGTTCACCTGTAACATCCCTTTTGTGTATGTCTGGTATCATGGGACTGTTTCTGTCCAGCAGGCTTCTTTTCCTATAGCTGTAAGGATATATATGTGGATGTTCAGTAATCAGTTCCTTCAAAATCAGAAAATATAGATTGTTAACGCCCCTCTAAGCAATCTGCAGTCCCATCTGAGAGGTGGACTATAATTTTCTGACTAGAGGTTGAAGAAACAAAGAAGTCTGGGTCCTTCCATTTAGAAAAGAGAGACCTTGAGAATGGCAAGAGGAATCCCATTGCTACTGCCAGGAACTGCCGCATCTTGGAACCAGGAGGGAAAGAAGTCTCAAGAGAGAACCCACTGTAATAGACAAGTACAGAAGTACTTTCACCATTTCCACAGATGTGCAGCAACGAGTACTTAAAATCTCCAAAACCAGACTTCAGATTCTCCAAACGAAGTCTGCCACAGCAATGCCATTCTTGCAGCTACGCATCATCCTGATGTTACTGTCAAACACTCCTGCTGACCAGTAAACCCATTGCATCTTGCTCTAGCTACAGCTGACGTATAGGGCAGTTTATTTTCTGTGGACGAAGAGACCAGGTAGAATTACACTTACCCACTTCTTTCAAAATGCTGCCTGAATACGTTTTTCTGTTGCTCGTACACTGGCACTTTGGTTGCAAGGAAGACAACTTTTGCCTTTCGTCCTGAGGGAATGTTTTGCAAATGATGTTCACAAATCAGAAGTGCCACAAAAGTTTTTCCAGATCCTTCAAACAAAAAACATGAAAGATAAAGCACTAGTATGAAAGGGTTTTGTAAGCAGTAGCTTACCTCATCTGAATGCCTTGTAGCAAAGGGGAGCTGACAGTGGGGCCGTTACACTTCCAAACTTCAACACATTTGGAAGAGATTTCAACACAAGCATGTTGCTTACTCAGGTGGAGAATCATCCCTTTTGCTCTCACAGTCTGTAAAGGCCATTAAGCAGTCACTAGGGATTAAAATCCATGTGCTGTTGTATTTGAATTCTTTGAAATCACTGAGTCTGTTTTTCATTCTTAGCACGTGCTCTCACATCAAATCAGACTACGTATAGACACCAGGCCCTTTCAGCTTCCATCCTTCCCCATTCAGCCTTGCTCCTCTCACACTTGTTTTCCTTTGGCCCTCAGGCTCGCTGTGCAGGCTCCCCAGAGCTGTTCTCTGTCCCTGCCTCTGTTATCCCACCTGCCTCTCCAGGGCTCAGGGGAAAATTAGGCTGTCTTGATGTTGCAGGCATTCAGTAGAGAAGGCAGGGGAGCCTCAGGCTAACTCATCCTGTTTTTCCTCCAACTTACAAGACAAATTTCTTAAATATCTGCAAAGATTAGTGACTGACTTTAACCGAAAAATCCACACTGAGGAGTGAGAAAGCAGAAGTCAGAACATGGAAATGAATGCTGAATGTGCTGAATATAAGCGCTGACGTGCCAATGGACATGTCTGTTTTGCCAGCCCCTGTGCTGCCCATGGTCACTAATTGCAGGGTAGATCTGCACCTTCTGCAAGGAAGTCAGCTTTTAAATAAATGGCCAAAGAACTCTGATTCAACCTTTACTGTTCCCTATCCTTCACAGCCACCTGCACCAAGAGAATTTTTCTAAGAAACGTCTGTTTCCTTACCTGTGGGGGCACAAATCAATGTGTTTTTCCCATCAATAGCAGGCTGTGCAAGCTCAATCTGGTAGCTCCGAGCCTTCTGTGGCTCATAAACAGATGAAGACTCACAGACGCTCTCTAGGATAGAACAATGTTTTTGTGAACAGTGTTGCAATAAAAATGCATAAAATACGTTGTGCCCCATATAGTTGCTATCTAAAATGATACAGGTAGAAAAGTCCTTGCAGTCTACACAGAACATTCTCTGACAGACAAGCCTTTTAACAGGACAGATGAACCAAACAAGAATTTTATGTAGGTTTGATGGCACACTTTTGTTACCCCTCAACTGGGGTTCATAAAATGAACTCATTTCAAGGTCTTGGCTGACAACTCTCACTTCAACGGGTCTTTTTTCAACTCAGAAGGAAAACATAAGGGATTATTTTTCCCCAAATACGTGCACAGGATTTACTTTAGCCTTCTGCTCTACAGATTTTGAAGTTACTACTATCTTACACCGTGGCCTTGTCAGAGTGTTTGGACTTACAGAACAAGAACTAGAAACTACTGATGAAGCAAAATTTGCCATGACACTCACTGCACAGATCCTTTGCAGTCACATTCAGTTCTCTAAACTGGTCAATATCAGCTCATGCATGAATTAATTACATCAGAGAAGAGGTGCATCAACAACAGGCTGGTGTTTGGGGACCTTTTTTGATATTATACTGACAGAACAACTTTTCACTAGAAATCTGATAAATGAGGGGCAACCCCTAACATTTGCAATGCCCAGCATGAAATCCTTTAAACATTAAAACAGAAGACAGCTAAATCAAGTCAGAGATTTGTACTAATTATTCAGGACCTTCCTCTGTGGCACACTACATCTGTGTCCTTTGGGAATCTAAGAAATGGAAAATACCAACCAAAAACTCTTTTAAGTTCGTAAGTCTTACCTGAAACTGAAGAGAGATTTTCACTGAGATCATCACATTCTGCTCCTTCAGAAAATGTCATCATGGTTTCAAAGCAATTCTCAGAGACATCCATCATTTCACCATCAACATCTTTGCCATTATCTGTATGAATGGAAAAAAATGCAAGTTATTGATCCTTAGGATTTTAAAACCTATTTGCTGTGACAATAAGGTGAAGGAGTTGGTTGCTGGAAAAAGACTACATAGAATGATGCTGCACACAGGCTCCTTTTCAAGGAAGATGGACAGCACTGAGAATCTTGGGTTTAGAAGAACCACGTGCTCAATGCATGTGCAACTATCCCCTAAAAATCAAAGGAGACAATAGGCTGGGAGGAAAGTTTATCCTCTGTGTTTACTGACAAGAAGCCACAGTGTAACATGGCCACTAACTACAAGCATGAAAAATTCTTAGGAATTCAAAGAAGCTTTGTAATTTCAAGATTCTGTTCTCCTTTTCTCCTCACTTTCTGAAAGGACCTAGAAATTTTAAGAATATCTCTATTCTTTATCTTACACAATGATCAAAAGAAATTTTCTTTGGTGTTATAATTAGCACTTTCTCAAAGAACCGTCTCCGGGCCTTGCATGAAGAGTCTCTTTGCAAACAGAACATGTAATCACAAAACACTGGTTTTGGAGTGGGAGAAAGAGCACATCTGCACTTCAGTCCAGCTCCAGAAAGCACAGAGTATTTGCAATTAATTTCTTGTACCAACTCTTCTTAACTGCCAGCAGTAAAATGTTTCCAATATGGACAATGTTTCTTCAGTAGGCTTACTCTGGCTTTGCTGAGTCGGATGTTAGAGGAAGCTGCCCCAAGAGACAGTGATATCTTTAACTTAAAAAACATAACTGTCAACCAAATAATATGTACAGCCACCAGCTACATAAAATAATATCTATATACATGTAGATATTACTCTTACGTATTATTTTACCTATATTTTAATTAATTTATAGATTATGTATACAACTTTACGCATATATAATAAGTCATTCTCCACATAAGAAATTACACTCTTTGACTGTAGTAATAAAAACACTTCAAAGTAAGAAATAAAGTGTAAGAAGCCACTTAAATACAGCTTATCCCTGTTGCTAACTAAAAAAACAATTCAAACAAGCACCTAGGAAGACTGCAAATGTAGATATGAAGATATACAGTCCATTTATTCTAAAATCACTCCTTTAGTAACAAAATAATGTATTCTGCTCTAAATTCTCCTAAGCTGCAGGTTACTTATAGAAGTATTTTTTAAGGAGGGAAAGGTAAATTCAATGATAAAAGCAAAATCTTATGAGAGACAATTCTGCACTTTTACAAAACATGAACATAATAACTTGGTAAGGACTGCTTATTGATTTCTCGAAGAAAAAGGTGTATGATCTGCTCTGGGGATCACAGAAGTGTATCACTCTCTAGACTATCACTCTAGTGATCATATTTTATCAGAAAACATTGCATCTATCACAACTCAAGCAACCAAAAAGATGGCAAAAGTTGAATTAAGAAGGGAAGGAAGAAGGTAACTATTTGGCTTTTATTATGCCTTCAGAGCCTGTGCTGCCTGATTCCCCTTACCAAAAAAAGGTACCATGCCTAACCATTTGGGAGGAGAAATACTCAAAAACTAATTTCTGCCTGTTTGTAGGATAGTACTTGTATTTCATTTTATATGAAAGACATTTTTTAAAAAATTATTTTACAATAAATTTTAAAAAGGTTTTTCTTTTTAGACCACAAAGCAGTCTGACAACCAAATGTTATCAGAATCGGGAGAGAAAAGAATGCAAAACATTCTAGTTGCAAGGTCAAGCTGGCCGCTTTGAAGAGTTCTCTCGGCTTCTCTCTCCCCCCTTTGCAATTTAAAGGTACACTAGAGATCAAGCAGGCGATGGGGGATACAGTATTGTCATAGAATCACCCCAAGACATTGTATCCTTCTAAATTAGTCTGATTCTCCTGAAAAAAAATTACTACCTGGTACAAGAACAGGAAAAGAGCATCATAAAACCAATTCACATTTTACCTTCTCTTATATTCCACAGTTCACTTGCATTGTAATATCCTGCATTATCCAAGGCCAGCTGAAGACTTTTGGGCCAGTTTTCCTTATCCGAGCGACAGAGGCACTCAATCAGTTTAGTTATCCCAGCCGCTTTGCTTCTGTATTCACTGACCTGCACACACCACAAACAGAAACTGCTGAAGATTCTGAGCAGTCAAACCCCCTGCTCTTTGCTTAGTAGGTGAATTTATTATGTTTGATGTTCAGTTGAAAACTGCATTTCCTTCTCAGCGAATAAAAGCTTTACAATAAGATTCAGCCATTTACCCACTACAGCTTCAATTCTGCTAGCATCACACACTGAACTTAGCTGGACTACAACAACATGTAGGCTATTTGCTTGAATATTTGGAAATGGTCTGAATTATCACAGAGCTATTCTGTGAATTTCTGTCTGGCATAGTTCTTGTCATAAACTGTATCTGCCATAAACCTCCAAGGGTCTCCATTTCAGAATCGGAAAAGGAAAAATTATAAAAATTATGGCAGATCTGAGGTTTGGTCAGATGCAACAGTTTTCCAAAAGTTACGTATCTCCATAAAGAAACATCACTTTAAAAACAAAACAGTTGCAAACAATCCCTCTCAGGAGTCACAAGGAGCGAGAACACCTATCAGATTCCTTCACAAAGCAACAATATTTATTATTAAGCAGTCATAAATGATGAGTGCTTGGTAACATCACTTGTTATCAGTCATCAATTACAGCACCAAGTCAGAACTGAGTAGCAGAACAGCAGCTTCACATCCAAAGGCAGTGAAAGTGCTGTCGACTTCTGTGACACAGCATGTGGCTGATGACTTCAGACCTCAGGATCCATTTCACACCATGGTGAACCCCTGCCTTTGGGTGCTTACCAAACTAAAAGCACTACAGAGTGTTTCTACAGTTATGGTAACAGAGTATGTCAAATCCCATGACAAGCAACAATCAATTTAGACAACATTTAAACACCAATTTCTCTACTTCCATCTGTATCTTTTTAAGCATTAATGCAATGTGAATACTCCAGAAAGGAATCTATTTCAAAGGCATAGCAAGGCACCCTTTCACTGCAATGTGGCAGCTTCCAGAGCCCCTGAGGTTTCCTCACACAAATTGGGACTCACAAAGACGTACAGCTGAGCACTGTCAACACCAAAACCACCCCATCCTGTATCCTCACTGCAACCCTTTTATATGCCCCTTTATCCACTGGGCCAGAGGGGTGAGAATGAGAAGTGCAGGTGTCACAGACAGCACTGCTGTGGGATGCTGCAGCCACACAGCAAAGCCTCTTCTAAGGAGAAGAAAGCAAAGTCCTTTCCTAGGGGACTGTGGCCAGCCATCCTCCTCAAACAGCCACCTGTCACACAGGCACTGATTCATCCCACAAGTGAAGCAGCCAGCACTTCTCTGACGCAAAACTAGGCAAATACCAGGATTTTACCATACCTGCAGGATCTCATCACACTCCCTCTCTATCAGGCATGTGTTTATGTATGGCATGATTGCTACAGGATCAACTTCTAGCATTGTTGCTTCTATCCGCTTCAACAGCTGCCTGTGCAGCTCCAGTTTTTCCAGTTTGCTGAAGTCCCAGTTTTCAATCGCTTCTGCCAGTCCAGTGTAACCTTTCAGAAAAAGAGACAAATCGTTACTGTGAATTCAATCTCTAGCTAGAATAGGAAGGAACAAGCTGAAAAAACATTTTCTCAGCCACACTGGAGAAATTATTTTGTCCTGTAAATGATGGAAATCTAGGTGACCCACAGACAATTTTTATCTATAAGTGACTATTTTCCTTTATAGCACTTGCATGTCTAATATGAAAAACCCTATGCTAAAAGAGCAGTAGCACCTGCAGAAACAAAAAAGAGCCATACAATGTCACAGGTCACATAACCCAAGCAACTATATCCACTCCTGTCTTTCAATCACACAATCCTTGGAATTCTTGCATTCCATGATACTCTTCCACAGGATTCCCAGAGCAAAGGACACCACTCATAACCACAAGATGCTTTGGTGGCCTTTTCTTTTATTTTACAAGCATTTTATCTTTTACTCTTGTCCTTGGCTCCACCCTCCTTCAAAAATCCCTACTGTACAGGATCCAAGCTAGTCCCTGACTGAAAGCAGTACAGACACCTGCAACCTAGACAGTCATCAAATAGCTGAAAATACTGTCCTGGAACAGACAGTGGCAGGGAAGCATATTTTAATGACTTGTGTGACTTGCTGTGTAGGCTTCTGCAGCAGAAAAAAGCAGATCAAGGTCCCAGAGGAACTTGTGGGCAAACTGAAGGAATTTTCCTAACTTCTTATTTCCTTTTAGAAGAGCAGGTGAGTGGTGTGGATACCTACCACCATAATGTCTTTGGTTTAATTATTACTTATCCCTGCACCTGCTAAAAAGAAGAGTAATTCGAAATTGTAGTCTCCGGCCCAATTAACAAGTACTTGGGATAGGACTTTGAATCAGCAGGCTAACTGTATCAGATTTTTGCTGAAGATACACCAATCTGAATACTACCAGCAGGTTCGAAGTAGAAAGTTCTGCAATTCAGAAATCAGGATTATCATGGACTGGTAAAAGGTTGCTCTGGACCTACTACTTGCTTTAAGGGATGAGCGAGCTACATCCACGTGATAAGAAATTTTGTAATATTTGTTCAAAATTTGAGATAATTATTCACAATTAATGGTGAGGAAATGAAAACAAAAGTAGCTTATGGCATGAGATTGTAGGGTTCAAGATATCTAATAAATCACCGACAAGAATCTATGATACAATACACATGTATAGAGGAAAGCTGGCAGATGCTGCTAATTTTATACCTTCACAATCTCTTCTGTTCCATTTCATAAAGGAAATCGGATTAGGAATTCACACATCACGTAGTTATAGCTACTGTGGAACAATCATCTTTATAAATTACTGATGGTTACTTACTTCTTGAAACAGAAGACTTCCAATGCCACTGAGTAATTTTAAAAAAAAATTTAAAAGTAACTTAAGACTGTCGTTGAGTGAAGTTATCCCATGCTACCACTTAATCCCCACGCACATCCTGAAACCCATTTGGCTTTCTCTTTCAGAGGATTTAGCCTCCTTTCACTGTATTTGGTTGAGAACAATGGCTGTTTTGTTTCTTCTCTAAAGGCTCTGAGACACACGTCTCCCGTCATTGAGACTTTCTCCATACTCAGAATTGTTCCAGCTGCTTCACCTTCCAACAGGCTTACTTCCAGACTCTGTCAGCTTGCCTTTTCCTACCGCATCTCATCCGGTGTGACAGGACCGGCAGCTGAAGCCCACGGCCGACGGAGCGACCCTGCCGTTCGCGGGAGCGCCGGGCGGCTCTGCCCAGCTCCCGCCGACCGCGGGCGGCAGCGGCGGCTGTGCCAGCTCGGGAGCCGCGGACGAAACCCCGCCCAGGAGCGGCACCCACCTGCTGCAACCAGGGCATCCAGGAAGCCCCGGAGCCAGCCCTCGGCCTCCTGCAGCAGCACGGCATCCAGGAATAGCGCTGCGGCCGCCGTCACGCCCTTCTCCTCCTCCTTTCGGACTCTCTCCTTCATCTCTAGCAAGAAGCCAGCACAGGCAGTGAGGGGACCGGGCAGGGGCAGGGGCAGGGGCAGGGGCAGGGGTGGCGGGGCGGGCGCGGGGGCAGCGCCGCTGCCGGCTCTCACCGTCGGACAGCCAGTCCGTCATGTTGCTGAGGATGTACACGGGGTTCAGGCTCCTCTCGATGTAGCGCCTGTAGCACCGCAGGTTCTCCTTCTCCTCCGCCGTCATGGCGAGGCCGGCTGCGCACCGCCGCCGGCGGTCCCGATCCGGGTCCGGCGGTCCCGGCTGCCTGCGCGGAGCCCGCCCCAACCCTCCTACGGGGAGAGCTGGCAGGGAGTGAGTGGGAGGCGCCCTCAAGCAGAGAGCGACGGGAATAAGAAACTTCAGTCCAGCTGAAGAATGGAAACTGAAAGCAACCGAGAAGGGAAACGCCGCTTTCCGCTTGCGTTTGTCCTTAGTAATAGAAAAAGAGGACCGCCGCCCCCGCCCCAACTAATCATATTCATGTGCATATGGTTGGAAAGGCTGTAACCAGCCCGTTTTTGCGGCTGCCAGGGTGAGAAAAAGTACAGAGAAGAAATAGGAGTAAAAGCATCTCCCTATCTTCTCTTCCGTCTGGCCCCCAGAAAAATCTGAAAGAGTTTTTATGGGCTGTATCCTGGTTTGTTTTTTTTTTTCCCTTAAGAAAAACAGAAGCACTTCTAAAAGCTTTTAGAAAATGTATCAAGCAGGTGAACATGAAAGGAGAAGGCTTACCAAAGGGGCAGTCATATTGCAGAGCAGAAAGCACCCACATTCGGAAGTGCTGCTTGACATGATAACTCCGCACGGAAACCTCCCTCTCACCATGTGCTGAGTGGATGTGTCATATTCAAACAGACGACTGACAGGTGCTGGCCCAACACAAGATTCCTGCTTTCTAAAGCCTGCCAGCAGAAGACCACTGAGTCATGGGCTTGTGCTGGAAGGACAAGGGGTAGCAGGGGCAGAAGGAGGCTCATTGACATTGCATTTTCTACTCTTTTCTCGTCCACCTTTACTCTCAAATATTTAATATCCTTCCTTTCCTTTCTCTTAGTCTTCTGTCTACTGAAAGAGTGATTGGGCATTGGAATAGGCTGCCCAGGGAAGTGGTGGAGTCACCATCCCTGGTGACCCACCCCTGAAGGTGTTGAAGAAAACACTGAGTGTGGCACTTAGTGCCATGGTGTGGTTGACAAGGTGGTCAGAGGTTGGACTCAGTCATCTCAAAGGTCCTTTCCAACCTAATTGGTTCTGTGATTCTGCGATTTCACAGTAAATAAGGAAGGTACTGTTCTTCTCAAAATGCTGTAAAGGTCATTAGGGAGCTTTGCAAAAAGCTTTTGTGTGGTTTGTTGAGTAAACCTGATGCCACACAGCATGAGCCTGAGCAGCATGTGGATTGCTGCAAGAGAGTAGTCGAGGGGCAGCAGGAATTCAATGGGTAATTGCGTTTTCATTCTGTAAGTCAAGAGGATATTAATATATCCCAATTAAAAAAACACAGGCATTTCAGTGGCCTTCTTTCCATCATTATGCAAGAAAGCTGTTTGTGGATTGACACGTCTGTTTAAGGACTAGATTGCCTCCAATAGCAGGAGTGGGACTACTGAAGGCAAGGGGATCTGGCAGCAGGTAAGGTCCCTGGGGAAACCAGAGAGCTCTGTTCCCAGGATGGCTCTTTGTGTGCATCCTACCTCACTTCCCAGAGATCCTCCATTCCTCACTGTCCTTGGCTGCAACGTGCACAGACTCCTGCTTCAGCTTTCCATGCCTAGTGCTGAATAAAGTCAAATACTCAAGAGCAAGGGTTGCTTTGGCATTGAGACCCAAAGCAGGTCTTTGATGTCCTGGGCGTGTAATATCATATGTATGGTGAGCGGTTAAGACACAGTAACTATGCACATCAAAACAAAATTAATTAGATTTGCTAAGCCTCTTGAGTTTTGTGTGGAAGACTTGAGCTGACTGTATACTTGTCTGAAAAATGTGTTGATAAATTATACTGTATCTCCCTCTGCTGATCAGGACTTGAATCACGCCTGACTAAAAGTCAAGAGAATGTCGGCTTTCTGAGCATAGTTTTATTTCTACAGAAGGAATATAAGGGGATCTTTAAAACTGCCCATTAATGTAAGTTCCTCAATAATCACCCACCATGCAGAGAATAAAAAATTAGGAAAAAAAAAATTAAATGTAATTATTAAATTGTAATTAGTGTCATGTGTGACTGGATGGTAGGTACTGTTGTGGCAGCAGAAATGCATAAAGGTTTTGATAGAAAACAGCAGACAAGGAGGGCTGCAATTCCTAATCCTTTCATTACTGCAGAATGCGTGGGTATGCCTCAAAACAACGTAAGGTGCTGGGTTGGTTGCCTCACTGCAGTATCTAGTGCCTCTCCTGCAAAATCCTCACAGGTCTCTGGCTCTAAACCAAGGGTCTGAACAAACACCACAGTTCTCATTCCTTGGTGACTCCTCCATCTGATCCCATTGACCTTTCCCTTGGGTTAACCTGTAAGAGCAGCAAGTGTCTTTTGAAAGTGACATTTTGCATGACATTTTATGTTTCCTGGGAGAAAACATGATCTCCGTTTAAAATTCTTTTCTCCACCTTAAAATGTTCTTTCTCTTTTCTGAAGACTTTTATATCCCATTCATGAAGGCATGGAAAGACACCCTGCAGAGATCTTAGAAGACACTAAAATTGTGCTGGAGTTTACTTTTACTCTTTGCAAGGCAAAAGACAAGAAACAGAAGAAAAGATTATTTAAATTACCTTTGCCTGTGCTGTGTTCCATGTCAAGAACACAGCACGGCTCATAAGTAGCTTTGTAACAGAGAAGTTATCTTTGTGACACTTTTATTTTTGGCTTAAGGAAAATCTTCAAGATACTGTCTTCTTCAAATCTTCAATATACTACTGCATTTGAAGTGGGCTTGAATGTCCCTTAATGCTTTCAGCCTTCCGTTGTGAAATTAACATCGATTTTTATTCTGGTGTATTTGGTCTCAAGCCCTTTAGGTCCTGATACAGTGAGACAAAAACTACACCTGAACTCAAGAGCTGAACTTACCAAGAAACAGAGGAAAGAGCAGAGGAGGCTGACAATGGTTGTTAATGTTTTGTGTCTTACGAAGCAGACCTGGTGAGTGCTGCCAGCAGGGCTGTTCAGTTCTGCTCACTGATAAACCTCGCCCATCTGGGAGCTAAATTTATTTTTCACAAGACTTCTAAAGTGTCTTTGTCAACCAACATGTATGATATTTCAGTCCTGTTTTCCAACAGGCATTTGGTACTGCACAGTTCGCTTCTCTAAAATATTGCAGGAGCTCTTGGTCCAAGGAAATTTTCAAAATCTTGGAAAGTAGTGCAATAGAATGATAAGAGGCATTTATGACTGACAGCAGCTGAAGATGCCCAAATCTTCATTATCTCAATTATTTTAATGTCTGATTTTTTGTTAGAAGGCCCACACTGAAAAGTAAATCTCTGAAATGATCTTGTGTATTCCCCATAGTATTCAGCACACTCATGTCCCATATGTAGCAAAAAGGAATTATGTTCCACTGATTAATGTTCATTGAAGTCTTTACAGGTTTGATTGGCCAGAAGGACTCCCTTCTGTGTGAAATGATGAATAGGAAATAGTAACAATTATCAGCCAAGTCAAATGTCATGGAATTTACCTGTGGCCTTAGCAAAAATGTAAAAATAAATGTATAGTGCCTGATTTGCAAAGAAACAATGAAACAAACTTCATACAAGACACCAAGTGGGATTTGTTGCTAACCTTATCATTATCTTTTGTAGACTTTAGACAGAGAATGCTCTGTTCACTAATTTCTCAAAGACATCTATATACACACAGTGGGACGTATGTCCCAGTAAGTGTCTTTGAGGTGAAGGTCTGCTGAAGAAAAATAAATACCACTCCTGTTACGTTCCACTTAGAAAAACCACATTAACAGGAACCACCCATAACATTCCTGTGTTATTAAATTATCTTTTTTAATGAGAATTTGAATTAGTGTTAAAACTGTGAAACATTTTCAGTCTAAGGACATGAGCCCATTTAGAAAGTTATATATGTCCTCTTGCAGTGCAGACTGACAGATAGATGTGAAGAGGAGCAGCCTGAGCCCTGAGTCTTGATGGGTGCTCAATTTTTTAAGTACATCCTGATACATAGGGTATCATCTTTTCATCTTGCAGTCTGGTGTCTCTTCAGCACAGTCTTGCTGACCACAGAGGTGCCTTTAGGCTAAGTTTCTAGCACATCAAGTGTTTCCATGATACTGAAGCCCACCTGCACCTATGCAAATACTTGATTCCTCCACACCACAGGTAGAGCAGGTGCTCAGCTGATAAACACAGACTTCAGGTGCACTGCAGTGCCACAGCCACTGGAGTCATGTACAGCATGGCTTTGCACCAAACTGTTGTTCACATGATAATCCAGTTGGATAATTCAGGTGGGATTCAGCTACTGCTGTGGAAGTCAGTGGGAGCTGTGCCACCTTTCTTGAGCACAGCAACACTCACACAATAACATTGTCCATGCCAGTAAGTTTGTCTGTGTGTGTCAACATAACTGTGTCTGATAGACACTCCTTTGGGGTCGTCTTTGGGTGAATGAATGAATGAATGAATGAATGAATGAATGAATGAATGAATGCTTAATCTGAGCATGCATTCTAGATGTTTACTCAAATACCAAAAGTTCCAGAAAAATGTCCCAATTTGAACTCCCTCGATGCAGCTTCATTCTCTTTCCTTAGGTCCAATTGCTGGTCACCAGAGAGAGGTCAACACTTCCTCCTCTGCTGTCCCCCTTGAGGGAGATGTAGACTGTGATGGCGATGGTGTCACCCCTCAGCCTTTTCCTCTCCAAGGTGAACAAACCAAGTGACCTCAGCCTCTCCTTGTACATCTTTTAATTCCTTAGCCAGTGGCCTAAGCACGGGATGGCTCACATGGGTCTCACAAGTCCTTTAACCCCTGTTTATCCTCTCAGGCTGTGTTTCCACTAATGCAACACCACTGACCTCAGTGGATGTATCTCTGACCTGTAATCAAGTAGCAAGTAGAGAAGCAATCCCAAAATCCCTCAGCAATGACCAGCTCTGTGGTGTTCTACCCTGAGGGCCTACACCGGTACCATCCAATAAAATCTTTCACATAAGCGTAAAGGCACAGTTCTGATTGAATTAACAATACCCAGCAACTTCTCACATTTCCTGAATTCCCCCATGATCCTACTGCCCAGTAACTGAAAGGTGGCTTACAGAAGTGCCACAGCATGAAGGCTAACTACTCAGTGAAACAAGTGTCACTCTGTTAAAACAAGACATTTTGATTTTGTTGACATGGATCTGTAATTGCTAACCTGCTTCTGCTTGCTAGTGTATTTCAGAAATAGCTCATCATGTTCTGGACAATGGACAGAAATCTGTGATATGCCATGGATTATGAGCTTAGAAACTAGGAAACCAATGGCACATGCTGGTCTCAGTGGCTTGTACATAGCTGATTTTAACATATCTACTAGGCAAGGTCCTCCCCACAGAAAACAACTCAAGAATTTGTCTGTGAGTGTGGGAGATTTGGAAGACTTGTGAGGAAAGAGGAGGCAACAGCTCCCATGTTCCCTGCTCCCATGGTGCAGGCACTGCTGGCCCATGTCTCACCAGAGGTGTGGGCCAGGAGCTCACCTGCAGCATTTGGCAAAGGTACTCCCTGAGGACATGCCCGCCCACGGGGGCCAGACCTCCCTCCACTGGGAACATGAATTAAGCACCACAATAAATTTTCATATTTAAGGTACGATAGTATTAATGTGGACACTGCTGAGTGAGTGTATATCCCATAGCAGTGAAGCAGGGGTCTTTTTCAAATGTAATACTTCTAATCACAAAAAAATTCCCCAAAAAACTGAAACAAAACCAAACAAAATAACCTCTCAGAGCTCATGATTGCACAGAGCTCTTGATAAATCTCACAATGACATAACTGTGCATGGGAGAGTACCCCTGCACTCTGTAATACTATAATTACAGGAATTATTAATGTGCTGACTGGACATCACTGATGTCTTAATGGAGAATGAAATTAAGGAGTCCATTTTTTACCCTTCTAAGAAAGCAATTGTAGAAGAAAACATTGAAATACTGTAAGTCTGACCCTTTTGACTAAGTTAGTGGCTGTAAATGCTCTTCCAAAAAAAATCACAAAGCCCAAAACAATAAGCTTATCATTTTAAGCATCACTACACCAGGTGATAAAGCACTGTGAAGAGAAATGATTTCTGTCAGAGTTAGGGTTGAATCCAGTAGCAGTTTATGCATGTTGGTACCACACCAAGCCATTAAAGCACGCCGGCAAAAAGTGCTCAATAGTTCAGAGTGGAACTTCGTCGTAAAGATCAGTTTCCATGCAACTCCAGGAAAACTGCAGTTTTGAAGTACGTTTTTCAAAATAAGCCAAGTGATCAAGGACCCAGAAGCCAGATTTGCAAATTAATATAAACCCAGATGCGTCATATGGTGAGGTCTCAAGGCAGACTTCTGACACATCGATCTTAAAACCTCAATCATATATTTTTAAATTTCTAAGGTTCTCAATTCCCTTGACAGTTTACTGTTAGTGTATTGAGCATTCTTCTTTTTTATTGCTGTGGTTAATTTAAAATGGTAAAAGTTATTCTCCATAAAAAATTATTTCCCAGAATAACAAAATGGCTGTGGTTGAAAGCACCTCTGGAAATTACCTAGTTCAGTTCCCTGCTGAAAATAGGGTCAACCAGGATAGGTTTTGTAAGCCTGCTTCCACTCAATTTTTTTAATATTTCCTAAAATGAAGACTCTTGTGCTGAATTACCTTTACGGTGCAAAAAATAATAATTGTGTTTCAATAGAATTTCCTTTATGTTACTTTGTGTCTGTTGTCTCTTGTCTTTTCACTGGGCACTGTTGGGCAGTGTCTGGCTTTCTACCTACATACCTAACCAGCTATACCTGTAAATATTTTATTTATTTCTCGTGAAGTCACACAGAACAGCAAGAGGCAAGTCATGGGACTTTTTTCTATGATACGTCACCTTGTCCCCAGCTGGCTATTTTTCCATTTGAGCATTCAATATAACAATTACAGAGTGCTTGCTATTTCTATTTTATTCCTTTCCTTGTTCATCTGTCTTTTGGAAATCCAGATGGCAGGGCCTTTCAGGCCTTTAAACAAGTCACTGCCTTTTGCGTGGTTGTACTTAGAGAGAGAGAGATGCACACACACACACACACACACACATCCCCCTCGCTACAGGTCTTTGGCGAATTTTTGGAATATACATGTGTCCTCTGTTGTTAAGACACACATGGATAAGACAAATCCGTGACAATGGGGACTTAAGAGAGAGAAAATTCCTGTGAATCCTACTTAGACGTGCTTCACTCAACAAAATAAGGAGACCGTCTCTGACTTTCTACAGAAATGTACAACTAGGAACATTTCACTAATTATTTTGATTTGTCCTTGGCTCACAAGTACATCTTTGTGGACCTGCACGGAAGCACCAAGAACATGCCAAGAGCTCAAAAGACAAGAAGTAAAGTTAGTTTCAATTTCCAAGGCTTAGAATTGCATTTTTGCAGATCGTCACGGGCATATGTGGGGAAGTTTTCAGCACAGCAGAGAAGATCAATGTCACAGATAAACCAGTCCTTTCTTGCATCTCCCCATGGTATTCTCTTTCAAAGAAGAAATAGTTCACTCATTGTGAGCTATTTTAGACCTGGTCTGACATTGATCAGTGTTCTTAACTAAAAATAGTCCCGAATTAGGGTTACCTCTACTATTCAGAGTACTTCAGTAACCTAGACTGTAGTCCCAGCCTTAGAGTTTACCTATTCAATTGGAAAAAAGGGCAACAAGGAAGTAGATAGTTGGATATAAATGAAGCCTGCTCGTCCATTCATGCCTTCTCCTTCCCTAAGGCAGCTGACAGTCTCTACCAATATATTGGTGACCAGCATAGTCACATCCTCTAAGACATCAGCACCTTCTATTCCCGGGTATACCAGGAACAAATTGCACTCCTTTCTCAACCTTCATCTGACTTCACCTTCTAAAAATAAAATAAATTACCCAGATTCACAGTCTCTGTCTTCCCAAAAACCTAACCCTAAAGCTCACCATGTCCTTAACCAGAGAGATACAAACTTGTTGTATTTGCTAATATCAGCACAGAGTGCTGGCAGGGAATGCAGCTGCACAGCTTGTTAGCATCCTTTCCTTGCAGCAGTTACTTCACCTGCCCTTGAGGTCCAGAACAACTATCTCATTCAAGTAACCTTCATGAATGAAGTTTAGCCCCAGAGCACCAAGTGCAAGGCTGTATGAACAGCTGGAGGGTTGAAATCAGATGGCACCAGCCCTGGCCTCAGCAGGGCTCACCATTTGACCACGAGCAGGTGGGGAATCAACCACGCTCTGAAGCCCCTGTTACAGGCATGCGAAGGGCTTGCACGGCCCAGGTGTGTGGGAAGAGGGGAGGGAGCCCTCAGCACGCCTGGCAGTGCCAGCCACTCACAGGGGCAGAAACTGAACCAAGGCACACCCAACCCAACCACTGGCTGCT
The DNA here is from genome assembly GCA_013398955.1 of Callaeas wilsoni. Classification (NCBI taxonomy): domain Eukaryota; kingdom Metazoa; phylum Chordata; class Aves; order Passeriformes; family Callaeidae; genus Callaeas; species Callaeas wilsoni. The sequence continues at coordinate 6,250 of VWPU01003973.1, read as the reverse complement.
GTTTTTCCTGGGCACTGGAAGCACAGTTCTGGCTTTGCCTCCAAGGCTGTCACCCAGCACCACCACTGCACCATCAGGGGAGGATACTCTGCAATTTACAGCGTAACTACAGAGAAGCCTGAGAAGATGTGTCATCTGCTCTGTGTTGGTCATAGCAAGCCACTGTTCGGGACCTATCTGTGCTTTAGTCCCTGTCACTCTCTTCCCATCAGTTCCTTCAGGGATGTGTGAGCAGCAGAGTTCCCAGATGAGTGAGCCAGACTAGCAGCAAGGTCCTGAGCTGATCCAGTGCTCCAAGAGGAATTCGGTATGACTATTCCTCATTTAACTGCACTGCAATCTGTATGTCTTCCTGCAATTCCTACGCTCCTTGTTGAAATCCAAAAATACCCCAAAAACGCCCAAAGCACTATAAAACAAAGGTGAAAAGTCCCTCATATTCAAGTTTTCAGATTGGATTTTTCTCTCACAAGTGAAGTTCTGTATGGTTCTCTCAGAGAACCAAGAATCAAGTCTTTAGTGCTTTAGATTCAGCACATTGTGTAGAAAACATTTTATTTGTAGACGTGCAGGTTTCAGTCTGGCAGAGACACATGGACACAACCACTACATTGGAATTCAGGGTAGCTTGGATTAGGAGAGCTGCCCCTTTCACAGAGAGCATTCACTTGATTGGGACCAGAACCACTAACATCTGTTCTGTCTTCTGGAATTATCATTAACATCCTCAAATTAACTGTCCTCCGGTTCTGTGTGGGTGTTTGGGGAAAACAGGAAAGGAAAAGCATGCATGTGCTTAAAATAGTTATTATCGGAGACTAACAGAGAAAATAGCTTCACGTGTCATTAACTAAGCACATAGATAGCGTGTGAGGATTAAAACACAGAGACACATGCACACGTAACACATCACATCATATCACAGCATATCACTCCACTGTTTCCACTGTTTCTGAGATTTCCAAACAGAGGCTAGGCTCTGTGGTTTTTTGGGAAGTGTAGGGACACCATCTAGCGTTGTCATTTGGAAAAAGCACGTTGTGTCCCAGCCCCTTAAACTTTTATCCCACCACAGTAGGACAGGACGAAAGGTGACTGGAAAAGTTGCAGGCATTGTAGCTACATCCTTCATCACGATAAAGTGTAAAGTGAACAGCCTGAATGACAACAAATTAATCATATCAGAGCCCATCTTTCCAAGAAATGAGGTACAGTGCTGTAACAATTTTAGTGCTCACCTTTCAGCAAATCAGGCAGCTGCCAGGCTTGGGCAGCTTTGCTTTCTTAAGGTTTGCATTACTGTCCTGCCCGCTCACAGTGAAGTGTTCGTCTTCAGGATAAGTTTTCTCATCACTTCTGGTAAAGAAGTGAAGTTTGTTTTCATAATTTCTGAAATTGGAGGGTTAGAATGACATCTGGATGCATATTTCACAGCTGAATCTGACACGAGCAGTGTATTTCATGTGTGCATTTTTGGACAGAGCAACCACCATTAGAGCAAGAGAAAGGTCTTTTTCCCAGCTTCAGCTTCCCTTACAGCAGGTAAGTCTGGCAGTATCGCTGCTGTCCACTACAGTGTCCTGAGAGGGTGCCACAGGGGAGGCAGCTCTGCAGCCCCATTACTTCAGCACAGAGTGCTCAGAGTCTAAGTGACTCTGGTGGGAAGAGAAATGAGACAAAGCAAAGAGCCTCCTGCTCCTGCAGCACTTCTGGGTGGAGGTGGCTTATTCCAGCATCTCTCCATAGCCTGGGAACATGCTGCGTAGTTAGATTTCTTAGGCATCTCTGTCCCAAGCATTCCAAGTCAGATTCCCTAGATATATACAATTGACTCCTGTGTAATTCCACTAATTCTTTAGCACAGAACTGTAATCTTTTGGGTTTTTTCCACATAGAACTCAGTAGAATCAAACTTAGGAGGAAAACGCTCATCAAGCTTATGATTAACTCCATTAAAATCTCACTCACTAAGGTTTACTTGGCCCATTATTCTCAAAATGTACAAAACCATAGTTATTTAATATTTGCAATTTTTATTCCTAAATATGAGCATTGCTTTTCTGAAATTTAATTCAACATATTTCAAGCAGACTGCAGTGAATTTCAGCCCTTATGATGACAGATTTTCATCTAGAGTAAAAGTTGTTACCTTTCTTTCATTTTCAAATTCCTCATGTTTTAAAAAGTTAGGTGTGATTACAGACACATATGTGTTAGTTAGGGACAAACAACAGAGGTTTTGCACATTCTCGGATGGACTGCAACTATCCCTATACTGCTGAAAAACTAAACAATAATGATTATGATCAGTAGTGTATGCACACAAGTTTCTTGTCTTTTAACTCAATACCAAAATCTGATGAGATTTATTGAAAAAAACCCCCAAGTTTGAAATGGGCTGGGAGTAAAAATACTGTATTGCTAGACAGAGTTGTGGTCAGTCCTACTCACATCAGACTTTGGTGGGAAATTAACTTCTTTCATCATGATTTCACATTTGTTCCAAACACATGAGCAAATAAGTTTTACACCTAAAAGGAGTTCCTGCCTCTAATGGACTGTAAAAACATCATTACACTTACTAATTTAAATATTTAAATATTTGTCTAATAAACAGCACAGAGCAAACCTGGGCAGTGTTCCTGCTGGATTTAACAAGCACCACAGGCACATACCCACCCTATAGCCCAGTGCCTTATTTGGTTGAACAATCTATGCTATGGAACACTTTGTCATTAAACAGGCTGATCACGAAGACCGCACACCGGCCTGTCTCTAATTCATTTTGCTTTAAGGCATCTTCCTAGTTTTATTGTCTCTTTTCTACTTACTTTGCTAACAAAAAAAATACAATTATAAAACTACAAATTTACTTTCCTTTGCTCCCTGGTATTCCCTGTAGTGTGAAAAAAACCCCAAAACTTTAAGATATTTTGAATGCTGTTTTAATAACACAGTTTGTAAAATATGCTTGTGTTGCTCCCACTTCTGGTGTTTCAAGAATTCTATTTATGGCCACTCACTTCCTCAGGCATTTAAGAGAGATGAAGAATCTGAGACATGAGACAGCACGTAAAACCCTTTGATACTTGTTTTTCTGCAGCAGACTGGGAAATCCCCATGAATAATAAGGAAGGAAATCTAGGGGTTTCCCTGAAGATCAGGAGACTGCCTGAGCATCTTCTAAAGTACTGTACAGCAGGAACACTAATAATCGAGCTGGAAATGGTACAAGTAAGAGTGGTTTGGTGGATATGCTTAAGCTAGACTTTGCAGGAAATAAATAGTAACTAACGCATAGCTCTTCAAGTAAGATGGTTTCTCTTTTCTTGCTTTGCACCACATCTGAGGGACAAAGCACCATAGATAATACTTAAGTGTCTCTCAGTTTTGCTTTTTGGCATGTGTTCCATTTAGAAGTGTTCTGCATTTATTACCCCTTTTCAAAACAAAACATTTTTAGTTTTGAAAATGATTTTTTTTTTGTTTCCTTGTAATTTGTAAATCGGTCTTAATTTATGAAAAAGGGGGGAAAAAATAACTGGGTTAAGTAATCTAGAAATAAGGAATTGGTGTTAATAGGAATATGCAAAATATTTGGTTTTAGGAAGAACCCAAGTAAATCTGGGATAGTTCTTGGCTTGCTTTGCAGAAAATAGTTCTGTTTCAGTCAGACTTTATTTAATTTCTGTTCATTGTTCAGTCAGCAATTCTTCCCATTCAGTCAGCATGGCAAAAGAGAATTAATCACCCAGCTCTAGCCTGGAATAGCTTTTCTAATTATGATTGAAATTTTTTTGTCACATCCGAACACAGGGATCCATGTCCTGAAGAGGTGATAACTGATTTTGGTGTGTGTCCCTAACTTCAAGTGCCATGAGCATGCCACAAGTTCTGAATGTACTTCAGGTTTCCACTGAAGTGTCACACAGCCTCCACCACAGACATGTGCATCTGCATGTCTAACAAACATCGTCTTTTCCCTTACTGAGCAGGTTAAGTGTTGCTGCGTAAGGGGAGGGAATTTTGTTGCCTCATGTTGCTGCCAGGCACACAGCGTCTGGTTAGATCAGTAAAAAGCTATCAGGTCAATATGTTACAGACAAGCTGGCATTGAGAGCAAGAACAGATGAGAAAGTAGCATGTGGTATCATACAAAAGACTATTTGTTATATGGCTATTTGAGGATTCGTGTGGGTAAATACTGACAACAGCAAAACCAATGCAATGGGTGAAAAGAAGTTCAATGTGTTTTACCCAGCTTGAACAGCACTAAACAGAGGTCAAAGACAGAGGGCACAGCATTTCAGTCGTGAACAGAGGAATATTACAGTATCTTATTTTTCTAGTGCCTCCACCGCTTAAATGAAAACACTGCCTCCAAACAGTTCTAGTGGAAAATAAAGAGTACCTGGCTGGCCCGTAATAACATGCACATGTGCAACAGTACATGTTCCAGGGTGGTTTGAGTGCAGCTTCTGAATCAGGATCCCCCAGTAAAGTAGATAGGCCCCATTTATGGTGGAGTGTGAAATGCATGGAAAAGAGCCCACTTCTCATTGAGGTTGCTCTTGGGCAGCTCAGAGCTGCAAACTCTGGTTTCTAATAACTTTCAGGTTAAAATGTGCAAGAAACTTGCAGCCTGGGTTGTAGAGGACAGGACATAGTATGCAAGTGACCTCTAGTTCCCACTTTAGCTACCAAAATAATTCCTCTCAATTTATCACCAACTTCCAACCGCAAAGTCTTCCTTCTTTGCCGGTGGGAGTTGGTCACTGAAAATGAGGAGACTGTAAGGCAGAATCAATAGCAGAATTTGAGGGCAAAGAGATTCAAGAATACAGAAGGTTTAATGTTTATTGAACATTTAAGTCAAGCTTTCTTGTTAACACTGCAAAACTTAGTGCTTCAGGGCACAAAAAAAAAGGATAAAGTTCTACAGTTTTTAGATTAACACAAGAGAAAACAATCGTTGGTTATTAATCTAACACACTGCAGGTAGCTTTCCCGTATATCATAATCTTATTTGTTGTACTACCTTCCTAAAATGTCTTTCATGCACTATTTCATTTACGTTATTTTCCCTTGAGTGTCTGTGTGTCTGAAGTTATCTTGAGGGAAATCATCTGTGTTTTACAAGTCTCTAGGCATTGTGGTCACTAAGACCTACATTAGTGACAAGATTTTAAACCTACTAAAATGTACTCAGTTGTCTGTTGCACCAATTAACATATCATTAATAGAAATACTATGTTGTTGTGAGCCTTAGAATTTCATACATTATGGGAGCATATGCCAAATATTTTTGAACTGTGACTGATCTCACCAGAAGAATTTTTATACATTTCAAATCCTTCTCGTAGATACCTTTCATGCTTGTTATTCACAAGAATTGTCTTCCACAAAAATCTGCTGTCATTTACCAAGCAACCCACAATAAGGCACTTTCATAGTTACCGGACTGATAATGATTTCTCTGTGACCCGTTTGCTCTCTCACAAAAGCTTTTGCATCCTGCTTTACAGGGCATTTGCTCCATGATTTCAAGGCATGTACATCCATATGTGCAGAAGCAAGCTTGCCTTGGTGGTGTTGTTGGGCTTCCTCAACGTGGAGGAATTCAGGGCTCGGAGTGTTGTTATCTTACACTATAAGCTGGGAATTTACAAACTAACCGCAACAGACTGTGATTCATCTTTCTATTGCTGAATTTCACATTCCTCTCACAGACACCTGAAAAGAGCAGTCTTAATCATAAAGCAAACTGATTTCCACTCAGGCACCCAGGACGAAATTGGAAACTTAACTCTTTACTCTCCGTCACCTTAACTGTGTTGACTTTGCTCCTCCCACTTTGACCGCACTTTGCCGAACATCCTTGCTTCCTTTCTCCACTATTACAGAGTGCACTTTGCCGAACATCCTTGCTTCCTTTCTGTACTTTTGCAGAGTGCACATGGTGCTGTCTCTGCTCATCTTTCTGGACACTGTGTGCCTCATGCCATTCTTAACTGCAAGCTCTGCTCTTGCTCTGTCCAATGTGCAAATGAACAAGCTGGAGACGGCCTTTTACTCAAGAAGACTGGTGCTTTGGGAAAGCTGATGGAAAGCCTGGAGAAACAGTTTGTTTGGAGGAAGGGAGGGATATGTTCTGCTGTGGAAACTGATCAGACACCTAGGAAGAAGTGTGGGAAAAGACAGGAAAAATATTTAATGAACTCTTGAATTTGTGTCTTGGTTTGGACAGGTG